>CDFE01040992.1:0-30922 GCA_000826465.1 Acanthamoeba mauritaniensis | reverse complement strand
ACGTCGGCGGGGGTGAGATTGTCCAGGCTCTCGTGGTAGCGGCGATGGTTGTAGCGCTCGACGAAAGCCGCGATCTGGGCTTCGAGATCACCCGGCAGGAAGTAGTTCTCCAGCAGGATACGGTTCTTGAGCGTCTGGTGCCAGCGCTCGATCTTGCCCTGGGTCTGAGGATGGTTCGGTGCACCGCGGGTGTGATCCATGTCGCGCTCCTGAAGCCATTGCGCCAGCTCGCCGGCGACGTAGCACGGCCCGTTGTCGGACAGCAGGCGCGGCCGCGGACGCACGGTCGCCCGATCGCAGCCTGATGAGGTGAGCGCCAGGTTCAGCGTGTCGGTGACGTCCTCGGCCTTCATGGTGGTGCACAGCTTCCAGGCGATGATGTAGCGGGAGAAGTCGTCGAGGATAGTGGAGAGGTAAAACCAGCCCCAGCCGATCACCTTCAAATAGGTGAAGTCGGTCTGCCACAGTTGGTTGGGCGCCGTCGTTTTGTCCCTGAACTCGTCGGCGGCCTTGATCACGATGAAGGCGGGACTGGTGATCAGGTCGTTCGCCTTGAGCAGCCGATAGACCGAAGCCTCCGAGACAAAATAATTTTCCGTGTCGGTGAAGGTCACAGCCAGTTCGCGCGGCGACAGCTCAGGCTTGTCCAGGGCAAGGTCGACGATCCGATCCCGCACGCCCTCGGGAATGCGGTTCCAGACCCGTCCCGGCCTTGGGCTGCGATCCTCAAGCGCTTCGACGCCGCCGCTCAGGAACCGGTCATACCATCGGTGGAAGGTGACGCGGGGAATGCCGAGCTGTTCCAGCGTCCGACGCGCCGGCAGGTGGGATTGCTCGACGATCCGGATGATCTCGAGCTTCTCGGATGCGGGGTATCTCATTCGTCGTCGCCCCCATCCGCGATCATGCTTTTTTTAAGCAGCCGCAGTTCCAGCGCCTGTTCGGCGACGACCTCCTTCAGATCGCGCGTCTCGCGGCGGAGTACCTTGACCTCATCGGTGGTGGCGGCTCGCGCGGTATCCCCGGCCAACCTCCGCTTGCCGGCTTCGAGGAACTCCTTCGACCAATTATAATACAGGCTCTCCGCGATCCCCTCGCGCCGGCACAGCGCCGCGATCGACTCTTCGCCGCGCAACCCATCCAGCACGATGCGGATCTTCTCCTCCGCGCCATACTGCTTACGGGTCACCCGGCGGATGTCCTTGATGACCTTCTCCGCCGACCGCTTTGTCGCTTCCGTTTTCTGTCTCATCGTCCGTTCCTTTGAAAGGCTACGATGACCCAGAAAACCTCCTCTCGCAATTAGCCCAATTCTGTCTCATTGGTGCTGACGCCGAACACCAGATGGGTTGCTGGCGCTGATGTCTGCGGAGCCGGTGGTCGATAGTTCAGCGATGAGTGCGGTCTGATCGTGTTGTAGTGCTTGCGCCAATGCTCGATAACAACGGTGGCTTCCTTCAGGCTGTAGAAGATCGATCTCCCCATTGAGCAGTTCATCGCGCAGTTTTCCGCTAAAAGACTCGCAGTAGCCGTTCTCCCAGGGACTACCGGGTTCGATGTAAAGTGTCTTCGCTCCAATCCTGGGCGTTTTGCTTTTTAAGCATGTTCGCAACATTAGCGCTCGATCCTAGCCGTAACCAGCGTTCGACTGCGTTTGGCGATTGTTCGCGTAATGAAGCTTTACGGAATGCAGTTTCGATACTTAGATGTTTCGCTACGGCTATCGCGATGACGCTAGAAATTTGACTTTTCTGGAGGCAGTCGACGCACGTCTAGGCGTTATGGTGATCTCTCACTTGGTTTCCGGTGTTCGAGTGTGCAACAACCACCATCCGCCGCGATGTATCACAAGCGAAAGAGAGTCGGGGTACTGCGGGGGCGCAGAATCCGGCGCAATGCGGATGAGGACGTAGTCCCAATCTTCGAGCTTGTAGTGCGGCCATACGATGGACTTGAGGTTACTCGCCTTGAAATCGGCGGGAAGCGACAGGTTCGGGTTTATTCGAGTTGGATAAATCGCCGTCCCCTGGTGAAACCACAAATCACTTGGAACAATGGGTCTCTGAATTAATATCAATTTGTCGTAGTGAACAAATGGATGGCCGGTAAATATTCTGCTGTCGGGCTCGAGCGGGAAATAGAGCAGTCGGCTGCGTGCTGGAACTTTTGAGAGAACATCGGACACGCCGTTTGCTTCGTTTTGAAATTGACTTGATGCAAAGAGCGCAAGCGCCACGCTGATTGTGGCCCCGATTTCCACGGCGGCTAGTCTTATCGATTGGAATCGGCCGCGGACCGCTCTGGTATCGAGCGTCAGAATTGCGGTCAGGATTGTCACGGGCAGCACCCGGCCGTCGACAAAGCCGAACCATCCGATTGAATGCGGCAGCAGCAGAAACAGAAGGAAAGTCGATGCGCTTGCCGCCATCAGCGCCTGCGTATGCCGCGACTTCGTTGTTGATGAATCCAGTGTATTGGAAGTCTGGTAAAATCTAACCGCGGCCCCCGCAACAATCAGCCACAGCGTCACGGCGATGAGGATGTCAATGCCTGTACGCGTCATCAGTGCCGGCGTCGCAAGCAGGCTGAGCTTGTCGAGCGCGCCTTGGAACGCAGGTGTTAGCGAAGCATGGGGCGATACGCCGCCGTCTGGCAGCGTTCCCATGCGTTCGATCCATAGTGAGTAGCCCGCGATTAGAGCCGCAGGTACAAAGACGCGGAGCTGAAAAATGCGTCTGTGCCGCTCACCTGTCGATAAGGCGGTGATAAGCGCCACAAAACCGAAGATTGCGACGGCAAACCCGTGAATGACAAGGACGAGAGCGGCGAGGATCGCCGTGCATGCTTCCTGGCTGATCGTTGGTTCGCCGGCATCCGTCTTTGCCATCAGCGCAAGCCATTCCGTCACGGCGATCATGAGAACGGCGAGCGATATCATGTAGCTCGCGAAGCCGAGTACGGTCATGAAGCCGAAGCAAAGAATAAGCGCAACGAATGCAAAGAACGGGTCTGCATCGCCATAAAGGCGCTTCCGGGCGTAGAGAACCGCTACGGGCAATGCCAGTAGCGGCAGCGACGCCAGCGTTCTGATCGCCGCCATCGGTCCGATCCATTCCGCCAGGTGATCGCCTAGAAATCGAAATGCTGAATAGCCGCCGAGGTGCGGGTCGAGCACGAAATACTGGCGAAGGAAATCAGACCCCGGATAGGCGGTCCGCAATGCAATCACTCCGGCGTGGGCCGGCAGATCCATAAACGGCAATGCATCAAACACCCAGAAAACGGCGAGACCGCAGATCTCAAGCGCAGCAAATGCCAGCCACGGCAAGATCCGGCTTCGCGAAGTGATCGGCTGGAAAGTCGAAACGGGCTGGCTCATCGTAGGCGTTGTATCGGCGCGGGAAATGGGTGCATCGCGGATAGCGGATCCGTAAGAGCGCGGGAATGGACCGTGAGCATCGTTACGGCTGACGATTGGCCGAATGATAGGCCAGAGTAGGTTGAAGCAGGGGGCTCGTCGAGCCCACTCTCTCGGCCGCGGCGCTTGACCCCCCGAATAGCCGCCGGTATTGACCGCAGCGATGGTGACTGGGGCCTTTGTCTTTGCTGGCGGGAAGGCGCGACTGAAGGTCGTGCATCTTGTCGTGGCCGGAGACATCGGCGGCGCCGAGCGCTTTCTGATCGATCTGGCTTCCCGGCCGGATGTCACCGGTGCGGACCATACGGTTGCGCTCATGACGCCCAATCCTGAACTGCGCAAGCTGCTGCAGGACTCCGGGCTTCACGTCCGGGACCGCGGGCCGGTTTATGAAAACGGTCTCAGCTATTTGTGGAGGGCCTTCGGTCCCGCGGACCTCGCCTGGCTGGTTGATTTAATAAAGACAGAGAGGGCGGACGTCATTCACGTTCATACGTTCGCCTCGCACATTCTAGGTGTGAGGGCGGGCGCACGCAGTCAATTGCCGGTGCTGCGGACCGAGCACGGCGTCCGGCACTATCAAGACCCATCCTGTGCACTGTTTCGGCACTGGGCGCTCGATCAAACCACAGCGATTGCCGCCGTCAGTCATTTTGTCGGCCGCTTTGTCGAAGGCATTTCTCCGGCGTCAGCACCGAAGATTCGCGTGATCCATAACGGTGTGGATACGCGTCGTTTTCAACTTTTGCCTGCCAGAAAGAACAGTCCGTTTTCGATCGCAGTGGTTTCTCGGCTTGAGCCGAGTAAACGAATAGAGCTTGCCATCGAAGCGGTTGCATTGACACCGGGCGTCGAATTGACCATCGCCGGAGACGGCACGGCGCGCGTCTCCTTGGAAAGGCTCTGCGTCAGACGCGGTGTTGCGGGAAGGGTTCATTTCACAGGATACCAACCGGATCCGCGAGGTGTAATCGCTGCCAGCGACGCTCTTATCAATTGTTCACGGGAAGAGCCTTTCGGTCTGTCTGTTCTCGAAGCTTCCGCAATGGGCCGCCCAATTGTCGCTTTCGCCGGTGGTGGAATTCCGGAGATTGTAACGGACGGGGAAACGGGCTGGCTGGTGAGGGAGGATTCCATTGAGGGGTTAGCGACAGTGCTTCGCCGGGCTGCCGATGACACGGCCAAAGGTGTGGACTATGGCGCGAATGCTCGGTTGCTCGCAGAATCCCGCTTTACCATTGAGAAAATGTGCGCCGGTTATGCGGCCGTCTATCGAGAAATGAGCGATGCAACTGCCGTCACCGCCAGCTAACGGTTCAGTCTTACGGACAGTTGAACCCAAGCCATCGTCGGCGCAAGACGCGCCGGACCGGAGGCTTCGCGTTCTTTTCATCAACGATACGTCACGAAATGGCGGGCCGGGCCGAACCGTTCTATACGTGCTGAAATTTCTTGATCCACAGCGTATTCACCGAACGGTGCTGATCCCGCGGGAAGGGGTAGTCAGCGACCGGCTGGAGAGTGCCAACGTCGCCGAGAATCTGTTCTTTGAACCTGATCTCATTGAAAACATCTATGAGCCGGTCTCAAGGCCGATGGAGCGGACTGACTTTGATGCCCCCATTTTACTGAAGGCATCGCGCGCCGTTGCGAATGTGGTCCGCGCCACAGGAGCCATGCTGAGGCTTATCAAGCGGGTGAGGACGGAAAAATTCGACCTCGTTTTCTGCAACGGAACGACCGCAAATTTTGCGGGCGGAGCGATTGCGGCAATCACCGGCGTGCCGGTGATCTGGCATGTTCTTTATCCCTCTGTTGCTCCGCCCATCCGGGGGCTGCACTCCGCGCTTGCGGCGGGTCTAAACGTTCGATCGATCATTTGCGTCTCGCGCGCGACCGAAACACAATTTTCCCACTGCCGGCAAAAGGTCAGGGCCATCCAAACCGCGTTGGATATTGCTGAGTTTGACAGCGGCGCCGTCAAACCGGTTCTGCGCGATGAGTTCGGCCTTGCGCCGCAGACCGTGGTTTTCGGGAGTCATGGCCGTATTCTGCCGCGGAAGGGATTTATCGAACTCATCAGGGCGGCACGCATCGTCATCGATGCGTTGACGGATGAACAACGGGCGCGATGCCGGTTTGTGATCTTCGGCGATACGCCAGAGGATATGCGCCCAGATCATCTTGGAGAATGCCGGGCACTGGTGCGTGAATTTGGCCTGGCTGAATGGGTCATCTTTGCTGGATTCCGCCCGGACGTTCGCGCCTACGTCGCCGATTTCGATGTCGCTGTTGTGCCGAGCGTTTATGAGGATCCGCTGCCGCGCGCGGTAATGGAGGCAATGGCCATGTCAAAGCCGGTTATCGCCTTCCGGATGGGCGGGATCGGCGAGATGATTGACGACGGCGTGGAGGGGAAACTCGTGACGGGTGCTCCGCCGGACATCAAGGGGCTTGCCGACGCGTGTCTGGCGTATTTCGGCGACGAGACTCTGCGACGCCGTCAAGGTAACGCCGCCCGACGCCGGATTGAAAAAGATTTCAACGCCGTCAATCATGGAACCGTTCTTCAGGCTGAAATGGAACGCGTTGTTTCCGCGCACGAGGGATCGGCAGCGATCTAGCGAACAGCAGATGCGTTTTCGTGGTTTTGCGTCCGAGAAAATGAAAACCGCCCGAGCAACCACGGCAGGCCGACAAGCAGGAAACCCAGCAACAGATCGACCGCGATTGTGATCATCAAAACGGCGGCCACAGCTTCCGTTGATAGTGTCAAAAAACTCGCCGCTGCAATGCCGGTTCCCACGAACAGCAGATCCTTGTTCGGCAGCAGCGGCAATCTCGAGATCAGAAGGCGCAAAGCCACGAAATAAAGACATGCAATCGCTGTAGGAAGTGCTCCCGACAGCCACCAGATACCGAACTGAAGCACCAATGCGATGGCGCTCCGAAGCAGGTGAATTGTGAATGTCGATGCGATCTGCTGCCGGTTCAGGGTCGTGACCTTACGGCCCCCGAACACGAGAATGAGACAGAACATCAGCGGAAGGGAGGCGATCGCGATCGAGGTCCACAAATGCGTTGAGAAGACAGTCGGAAGCGTGATGCCGCCCGATGCCGAAAGGAGCAGAATGACCAGCCAGACCATTGCGAGACCGGCACCTGCCGAGAGAATGTTGCTATCCTTGATGGCGTGCAGCAGGGCGGTCTTCTCAAGGCTAAGCCTGTGTTGAGCCCAGAAGTAGAAATAGGCCTCTCCCGAATAATCGAGCACCATCGAGTTGAGGTAGCGCTTGCGCAGGAATATCGAAAGCGGCAGAGCTTTTTCGACCTTCCAGAGATTTCGGTAGATCAGGAGATCAGCCACGGGCTGGACGAAGAAGGGTACCAGCACCAGCAAATAGAAGCTCAATGCCGTCGGTTTCGCTCGCCAGATCTCCAGCCAGCCGATCGAGGCAAGCTGATGCCCGATGAAGCCAAGCAGGATAACCGGGACACCCCAGCGCAACGCCTGTATGGCAAAATGGAACAGCGCGGACCTCGGCTTTTCGGCCGCTTCCCCGAACTCACCCCCCACCTGTACGACGGTGTTCATACGCCCCGGACGTGCTCACTGACCCGCCAAACGATCCCATCATTTGGCACCGTTGTCCACGACGGAGCCGTTGCGGGAGCCGAAAAGGGGCTGAGAATGAGGGGATTGTTGTTAATTCGGTCGCCTAAGGTCTGCCCGCCCAGGGCTATTCGGCCATTCTCGGGGTGGCAACGGACTGGTATGGTCCGCCAGATTATCGGGCCGTTGTGGCGGCCATCGGGCACAAGTCACCTGTCCAAAGGGATACTCGTTGATGATTGCAGCCTCTCTTCTTTCGCTGATTTCAAACCCATGAATATGGCAGAGGCATCGGCTGCATTCGCCCCGGCTGTACCGCGGGCGTCGGCTTCTCGTCCGATGCGTGTCTGCCTCGTCACAAGTTCCTATAACTACATCAAGGACGGTATCGCGCTGACGCTCAATCGGTTGGTGGGCCATCTCGAAGACAAGGGTGTCGAGGTGCGAATATTTGCTCCCGTCGCTGGCCGTCCCGCTCTCGAGCATCGCGGTGATCTCATGCCGGTGCCGTCGGTCGCTCTCCCAATGAGGCCTGAATACCGGCTCGCGCTTGGCCTCCCGCGCCGCCTGCAGGCGGACATCGAGGAGTTCGATCCGGACATCATTCACATCGCCGTGCCGGATATTCTTGGATATCAAGCCTTGCGACTGGGTCAAAGACTGAAGGTGCCGGTGGTTGCGTCGTATCACACGCGCTACGACACCTACGTGAAGTTTTACGCGCCGCTGAAGCTGTTTCAAAAGCCTGTCGAAAATTATCTTCGCTTTTTCTATCGCAACTGCGTGCAGGTTTACGTACCGTCAGACTCCATGGCTGTTGTTCTGCGCGAACAGGGTTTTGCGGACAATCTCGCAGCTTGGCCTCGCGGTGTGGATGCCGAGAGATTTCATCCCGCCAAGCGTTCCCAGGAATGGCGCGCGCGTTACGGGATTGCCCCGGATCAGGTGGCGATTGTTTTTGTCGGCAGATTCGTTCGCGAAAAGGGTCTCGACCTGCTGGCCGATTCGTTGAACGAATTGAAGCGGCGTAATGTTGCTCACCGAAGCATCGCCGTCGGTGACGGGCCGGAGCGAGCGTGGCTTGAGAAGAAGCTGCCGGATACAATATTTCCCGGGTTCCTGCACGGTGAGGATCTTGCGCAGGCCTATGCGTCGTCGGACATTTTCTTCTTCCCGAGCCAGACCGAGACTTTTGGGAATGTAACGCTAGAAGCGATGGCGTCCGGACTGCCGGCCGTTTGCGCCTTCGCGACGGGTAGCCGCTCGCTTGTGATTCCACAGGTGACCGGCTTCATGGCTGAAACAAACAGTCCCGGAGATTTTGCCGACCATTTGTCCACCCTGGTGGCCGACGCTGTCATGCGCCGCCGCATGGCGGCGGTAGCCCGCGAGGGAAGCCTGAATTTTTCATGGGACGCAGCCATGGATCGCATGCTGGGCTATTACCGTTCCGTGCTCGTCAGCACGACGCCATAATATTCGGGCGTGGCCTCATGAACCCAAATCTAGGTCGTCAGGTCGCAACGGTTCTGGACGAGACGCCGCGGACGCAGGGCGGCCGCAAGAGTTTTTCCTTCCTTGACATCAACACTTTCTTTTCGCGCCGTGCGGGCGGCATTCGTGCGTTCTACGAGGCGCGGATCAAGCATTTCAGCGGCCAGACTGATCATCGGTACGTTCTGGTCCATCCGGGCTCGCGATTCAGTTGGCGGGACAGCGATCAAAACGTATCGACAGCTGAAATCTACGGGCCGGTCGTATCGCGCGATCCGAGCGGCTATCGATTCATGCTGGATTACGCAGGCGTCTATCGTGTCATTCGCGGGAGCAGACCCGATGTTATCGAGGTGGGAGAGCCGTGGCTTTCGGGACTGTTCTGTCTGTTGATCAAGAAGCTTGGTCTCTATCAGGGGCTTTTGGTCAGCTACTTCCACAGCGATCCCATCCTCACGCATCTCTTGCCTTGGGCGAACAGGGGAGCGTTTCAAGGTTTGCGCAAGGCGGCTGTTCTCCGGCCCCTGGCATCGCTGTTTTACCGGGTGCAGCGCGCCTACGATCTAACAGTTGTTTCCTCACGAGTCATGCAGCGCCGCCTTGAGGATGAGAGCGTGCCGGTGGCGGTTGTGCCTCTCGGAATTCCGCGCATTTATCTTGAGGTGCCGCTTGCCACTCGCAAAGCCAGCGCCAATGGAAGCGAAATCAGGTGTCTGTTCGTCGGTCGTCTGAACGTCGAAAAAGGCATACAACTGATCCGCGATATCGTTCCACGTCTTCTAGCGCTCGATTATGTCCGCGTGACCGTGATTGGCCGGGGCGGAGCGCAGGATTTTTTCGCCGGCCTGAACCATCCCCGCTTTGACTTCAGAGGATTTGTCGAAGACCCGGTGGACGTACGAAAAATATACGACGATCACGACATATTGCTTGCGCCTGGGCCGTTTGAAAGTTTTGGCCTTGCAGTGGTTGAGGGTATGGCGCGGGGCCTTGTTGTTGTCGGTCCCGATACGGGGGGGACTGGGGAACTGCTGCGCGACGCCAATTCTAGGTTCATCTTTCGAGCAAACGATAGCGACGATTTCCTGCGCACGGTAATGCGGGCGATGGAGTGTGATTGGATCGAGGAAGCCGCAGCCGCCAGAGAGTTCGCGTTGAAGCAGGGAACGATTGACCTGGCGATGAAGCGCATCGCCGACCTTTACGTGACGCGTCTGAGCGGGAATATCGCGAGCAGGTCGTCGTGAAGCTTCTGGTTTCACTCCATGACGTGACGCCCTTTCATTTGCCTAGGCTGCAGAAGGCCGAAGCGCTGTGTGAGGCACTCGGTGTCGAAAAAATGAGCTTCCTACTCATCCCGGATTATCATTCCCTTGGGCGGTCCGATCTGAGTCCGGATTTTGTCGCCTG
The DNA here is from genome assembly GCA_000826465.1 of Acanthamoeba mauritaniensis. NCBI lineage: Eukaryota > Discosea > Longamoebia > Acanthamoebidae > Acanthamoeba > Acanthamoeba mauritaniensis. Next base: position 20,987 of record CDFE01040992.1, on the reverse strand, counting down.
GTGCCGCCGTGATCGCGCTTTTGATGTTGAGTGGTTTCTTCATGGGTATACACACGCGGACGAGGCGCCGGCTTCGGTTGCTTTATCCCCGCGAGATCGCTTCCGGCGCCGTTTTTTGACAGGGAGCGAAGGGGAGTTTCTTCCGCTTGAAGCGATTGACCAGCAACGTCGCATTCAGGATGGACTTACTGTTTTCCGTCAATGCCTGCGGAGCGATCCGACGGGCTTCGTTGCGCCGGCATGGCTTTTCAATCGGCACCTAATCTCGATCCTGCGCGACAGCAGTCTTCACTACACCGAAGACCACAGCCGGCTATTTTCCGTCGCAACGGGGAAAAGCCTGCGAAGTCCCGTTATCACTTGGGCGACGCGATCCTGGTTGCGAAAACACGGATCGGTCATCGCGGCACCGCTCCTCACTAGGCACTGGCACAACGAAGACATTTTGCGTGTCGCGATGCACCCGTTTGACTTCGATCATCCGGAAACCGTGGACAGCATTCGCCAGAACTTGGCTCGCCTGATAAGTAAACGAGAGATGCTTTTTACCAGTGAGCTTGATTTCGGGAACGCTGTTTAGGCTGCAGGACCCGGTTGCGCCTGCATCCGGTCGCGGACGACGCGTGAGTGGAGTGAATACCTCGGATCGAAAATGAACTGTGCCAAAAGCCTAGAGAGCGACTGTTTCGATTCAAGAGTGTCATAAAACTCCGGCGCCTTCGCACGAAGCGCGGGAAGCCTGTTCCACGGAATCGAAGGAAAGTCGTGATGCTCGTTGTGATAGCCGACGTTCAAGGTGAGGAAATTCAACGGGCCGTAATAGCTGAACGTCTCCTGTTTGGGATCGAGCGTGTAGTGCTCCTGAATCCAGCGGGCGCCGAGGGGATGTAGTCCAAGTGCGAAGAGGACGGATGCAGCAAGATAAAGCAGGCCGTTCCAGCCGCAAAATAGAACAATGGCAACGTCGAAAGTAACGGCGGCGACAACACTGAGGATTGTCCATCGGTTCATGACAGATATCGAACTAAACCGGGCCGGCCGCGCGACCTGTAGAACCGGAAAGAGAATCAGCCAGATCGCCTTGGCGTACCAACGATTGCCGACGAGATCTGCCTCCCAATGGCTGGCGAGGTCGGCGTCCCGGTCGTAGTCACCCTGATAGGCGTGGTGCTCCAGATGGCAGATGCTGAAGCCGATTGCCGCCGGCAGGATATTTGGCAGATCGGCAGCGATCGCTGCCAGTTTGTTCAGCCTGCGGTCTCTGAAGATCAGGTTATGGGTTGCTTCGTGAATGATCACGTAAAGGCAGTTGTTGGCAAAAGCGCCGACCAGATATGCCGCGATCAGCGCCAGCCACCAATACGTTGTTCCAAGGTGTCCCATGAGCGCCGCCAGGCCGACCTGCAGCAGGACAACCGCAGTCAGAATTGCCGCGGTCCAGGGATTGCGTCCCATGAGATCGCGGACATCCGGATGTTGCCGCAGGATCGCTTTGGTTCGTTCGGGATGAGGTTGGGCGGGCGTGGAAAAATCAAAGGCGCTGGTCATGGTGGGTTCCTTCGACATCCGACCCTGCCACGGGCCGAAGTCGATGGGAAGTACTTCCCTTCGAAGCCATTGGCCTGACCCAGCTTTCTCATGCTAGGGCTTCTCCTAACCGCTTCAAAAAACGGGCTTTCCGACAATGCTCGATGCTCGAAATCTGGCTAAGGTTTTTGGTGATCGAACGGTTGTGGAGGATGTCAGCCTTCACGTCCGGCGGGGGGACATTGTGGGCCTGATAGGCCCGGGCGGCGCGGGAAAGACAACCGTTTTCGGAATGCTCGCCGGGATTGTGACGCCCGACCGGGGAACCGTACACCTCGACGGCGCGAATGTGACATTCGCAGCCTTGTTCGAACGTGCGCGTCGTGGCCTGAGCTATCTCACGCAGGAGGCCTCGATCTTCAAGGCGCTCACCGTCGAGCAGAATATTCTGATGGTGCTTGAAACGATCGAGAGCAGCCCGGCCCGCAGGAAAAAGACGCTCAACTCTCTTTTGTCGGAATTCGGTCTGTCGGAAGTCCGCAATGCTGCGGGCGCCCGGCTGTCGGGAGGCGAACGGAGGCGCTGTGAGATTGTGCTGGCGATAGCCGGGGAGCCGAGTTTCGTGTTGCTGGATGAGCCGTTCGCAGGCGTTGATCCGATCGCCGTCAGCGATGTCCGCAGGCTGGTCGGCTCACTCGCCGACCGTGGCGTCGGCGTCCTGATCTCAGACCACAACGCGCGCGAGACGCTCGGTCTTGTCGACCGCGCCTATATCATCCAGTCCGGCTACGTACTCGCCCATGGGCCGCCGGCGGACATCGTCAATGATCCGTCGGTCCGGCGGATTTACCTCGGCGCAGGATTCAGACTCTAGCCCGCATCCGGAGATCACCTCGGCGGCGTCGGTCGGTCGGTCCGAGGGCGGGAATGTCTTCCACCGCAGCAAAGGCCAGCAGATCGCGGATAGCGGCGGCGAAATACCGATAAAACAAGCTACGCAACGCGCATCGGGGTGAAATTCACAAGCAAATCGAGTTAGATTTAGCGAAAGAACCGTGTCAAACTCTCGTTTTGTTAGAGCAATATTGCCGAAGGCTATGTCATGAGCGGGGGCAGATTTAAAGTATTCTTGATCAAGCCGTCGCGCTACGACGACGACGGCTATGTGATTCAATGGCGCCGCTCCCTGATCCCGGCCAACAGCCTGGCCAGTGTTTACGGTCTCGTGCGCCATTCTGCGGACGCCCGAATATTCGGGCCGGATATCGAAATTGACGTCGTTGCCATCGACGAGTGCAACACGGTGGTCAATTGCCAGCGCATCGCACGTCAGATTGAGGAGGCAGGCGCAGGCCTGATTTGTCTGGTCGGCGTGCAGTCGAACCAGTTTCCCCGCTCGGTCGATATTGCCCGCCAGTTTCGCGACAAAAACATCGCCGTCGTCATTGGCGGCTTTCATGTCAGCGGTTGCCTGTCGATGCTGCCCGCGTTGCCCGAAGATATCCAGGAGGTTCTAGATATGGGGGTATCGCTGTTCGCGGGCGAAGCCGAAGGGCAGATGGAAAGTCTGCTTCGCGATGCATTCGAGCGCAAGTTGCGACCGATTTACAACTGCCTCCACGAGCTTCCCAATCTCGACGGCGCGCAAATTCCCATTCTTCCGGCTGAGAATATCCGCCGGCAGGTCACTGATTTCACCAGTTTCGATGCGGGACGCGGCTGTCCGTTTCAGTGCAGCTTCTGCACGATTATCAACGTTCAGGGTCGGAAGTCCCGGCACCGAACGGCGGACGACGTGGAGGAGATCATTCGCGCCAACGCCGCGCAGGGCGTGACGAACTTCTTTGTCACGGACGACAATTTTGCGCGAAACCGGAATTGGGAGTCGATTCTGGATCGCATCATCTGGTTGCGGGAGAATGAGGGGTTCAAGCCATCGCTCATATTTCAGGTCGATACACTGTGTCACCGAATTCCTGGATTTATCGAGAAGGTTGCGCGCGCCGGATGCATCTCGGTGTTTATCGGGCTGGAAAACATCAATCCAGAGTCCCTGATGGGCAGCAAGAAGCGCCAGAACAAGATCTGGGAATATCGCGAGATGCTGCTCGCATGGCGGCATTCTGGTGTCATCACATGTGCGGGCTACATTCTCGGATTTCCGACCGACACGCCCGCATCCATTGCGCGGGATATCGAAACGATCCAGCGTGAGCTGCCGATCGATATTCTTGAGTTCTTCCTGTTGACGCCCTTGCCGGGTTCGGAGGATCACAAGCGCATGTACATGGCCGGTGTTTCGATGGATTCGGACATGAACCGGTACGATCTCGAGCACGCATGCGCCAATCATCCCATTATGGACAGAGCGACGCTGGAGAAAGTCTATCGCGATGCGTGGTCGCTTTACTACACCGATAGTCACGTTGAAACGCTCATACGCCGCGCCTCTGTCAGCAATCTCCGGTCGCAGCGGAAACTGATCGACGATCTCACGCTTTTTTCCGGCGCCGTTCGCATCGAGAACGTTCACCCGTTGCAATTCGGGTTGTTTCGCCGCAAGGTCAGAACACAGCGGCGGCATGTAATGCCGGTCGTCAATCCCCTCGTATTTTATACTGTTCGTTTTGGTGAGATCGTCAAAAGCGCGGTCCGGTGGATTCGGCTGTTCGCGCACTATCGGGGGCTTCGCCGCAAGATTCTCGCTGATCCGGCCGTCAAGGCTTATACCGACCTTGCACTGACGCCCGTGGCACCAGAAGAAGCCCTACACGAGGGTTTTGTAGCCGAGTTCGCGGCGAAGATTCCCAACACGCACGGTGCTCCGAAAAGGATCGCCGTCGGGTGATTATCTTGTTCGCACTCGAACGCGTTTTGAGGCGGGGGCGATGCTAATGCCCAATCGGAAAGGACCTGCCTTGCCACGGCTCTACGTCGTCAAGTTTCTGACGCGGGTTCTCGTTCAGGCTGCGCTTGTCGTTCTTCTCATCGAAGCGATCTTCATGACCGAGAAGCTGAACGATGTCCTGCGTTCCGCGTTGGCTCAGAACGCAAGCTTTGAAACGATATTTGCGCTTTTATTCCTGCGCGCGCCCGAAGTATTCGGGTTGGCCATTCCGCTCGCGCTCTTGGTTGCAATTTACCGGGTCACACTGCGGTTTCGAGAGGATCGGGAGCTTCTCATTTTATCGGGAATGGGAGTCGGCTCGTACAAGTTTCTTTGGTTAGCTGTAGGCATCGGACTGGCGGCGCAAATTTTGTCGCTTGTCATCTCGGGCATCATCTCGCCGGCTGCGGTATTTGGTCAGCGACAACTGCTTTTTGACTCCCACTACGTGGCTTTGCGGGGCGGAATTTCGGCAGGACAATTTTATGGTTTCGGCCAGTACACGGTATTTGCCGGCCCAAATACGAAGTCAGATACCCGCCGTCTTTTCCTGCACCGGGTCGTAGGTGACGACGAGCAGGCGGTCATCGCCAGGCAGGCATCGCTTGAAGGGCCACGCGACGACGGCACGATGACGCTTCATCTGCAGGACTTCGTTTCAACGTGGTTTGCGTCGATTGCAAAACCCGCCGAGGCTGAAGCAGTGGCTTCAGAGCATTGTCCGAAATGCTCAGGGATCACCTCGTTTGAGCCCGTCTCAAGCACCCGGGTCGGTAATCTGACTCAGGAACTGGAAGTCAACGAACTGTTCGCGTTCGATCCTCGCGGCTCGCATCCGTCGGAACGCACTTTCTTGGATCTTGTAGGCATGGGGCCGGCGGCCGTGCGCCCTGGTCTAAATGATGCGTACGAGCTTGGACGCCGAATCAGCCGGAGCCTGCTTTGCCTGCTGGCGCCACTGATCGCTGGAATGGCAATTGTGTTCACAAATCGGACTACACACGTTGCCGCACTTCCCGTGGCCTGCGCTCTTTTGATGTGCGTCGATCTTTTGTTTGGCGTGCTCGTCGAGCAGACCGCCGGTTTTGGGCTTCTGGCTGGAATCCTGTCCCCGATGATCGCGTCGCTTGCCATTTTGGCGGTTGGCGCAACGTGGCTGTTGCTTGCACAGAATGCGCTAGTCAAGCCGGGCTTGTCGCGCGCATGACCGCCGTTCTCGAACGGTTGCGTGGAAGCGCGGTGCGGCCACGCCGCAACGCGCGGCTGGCGTTTTTTGGATTGTACACCCGATATACGTTTCAGGTTTATGTGCAGCATATCTTTGTTGTGCTGGCCGGATTGCTGATCGCGGCTCTGACCATTGACGTATCCACGCAGGTCCGTGAACTGCTCGCTGCGTCGCCTGCCGCGACCGGCTTCGACATTCCGCTGCGGCTGGCGTGGTATGCCCTGCTCAGGTGCACCGATATAGCAACGCGCCTGCTGCCGATCGGATGCTTCCTGGGCGTGCTTTCGGCAGAAGTTGCAATGACGGTGGGGCGAGAGCGCCTCATGATTTCGAACACCGGCCGCTCGCCCTTCCAGTGTGTCGTTCCCGCAGTGCTGCTGGGAATTATGTTCGGAGGTGTACAGTTCACCTTGGACGCGTTTCTGCGCCCAATGGCGATGATGGCCCAGATTTCCGGCCGGCTTGGCGATGACGGCCGCAGGGCCGACCGAACCATCGACAGGGGACAAAGGTGGTTCGCTTCGAAGGACGCTCTGGTGAGGGCCCGTATCGAATACGGGCCCTCACCGGTGTTGCGGGATTTGACCGTCTTCGCGACGGGAGACGATGGGCAGCTTCGGAAAGTGCTCACGGCGGCCTCGGCCAGTCCGGAGCCGGGCACAAGCTTTTGGCTGATTAAGGACGGCAGGCTTTGGGTGGCGGATGGAACCGGCTCGCGCGGTTTTACGGTCGAAGTATCTCCGCAGACGGGCGAAGCGCGAGCCGATCTTGGAATGGATCCGCTGTGGGTGAGCTACTTGGATATAAGTCCTGCGTACCTGCCTCAGGTTGTTCTTCACTCGCTCGCGGGCTCGCCAGGCGGCGTCTTTGATGCCCGCATTTACCGGATGATGATTCAGGTTCGTTATGCGGACTGGTTCCTTCCGGGGAGCATGATCCTTCTCGCAAGCGCTCTGTCATTGTTTTTTCTGCGCCATGGAAGCTCCTTCCAGCGTGTGATCATGCTGGCGTTGATCGGGTACGTTGTGCATGTCGCCTTGCGGGCCATCAATTTGCTGGGCGGGTACGGCTACGTCTCGCCCGGCATTGTGGCCTGGTCCATTCCTTGTGTTCTCATCGCCGTCGCAACGACGGTGTTGACGTTGACGTATGCCCTCGGCACCGGGGAGGGCATATCGGGGTTGCTTCGTAAGCTGTTTGGAGGGCTTCCAGGACGGTCGTATCCATGATCCCATCCCCTCAAGGGGTTTGACGGAGCCGGAATATTGCACGAAAATTGAGCAATTGGGGGTCGCGTGAAAATCCGTGATTTCAATAAGCAGATTCCGTAATAACGTAGGTATTATCACGGGCGGGGTGGATTATTGGAATGGGGTCGGGGTCTCTTTTGGAGTTCGCCTCAAAGCGTGCGCGCCTTGCAGGCAAATCAATACTTGATAGCGGTAATCCCTGGTTTGTGCCTTTAGATCGCCTGCGGAGCGATGCGCAGTCGCGTGGAAAATCGCTCGTTAGTTTCGCGAATTACGACTACCTCGGTTTGTCGGATCGCCCGGAAATCAAGAAGGCTTCGGCCGAGGCGCTCGAGCGCCACGGTACCGGTGCGCTCGGATCCCGGCTCGTTGGCGGCGAGCGCTCGATGCATTCCGAGTTCGAGCATGCTGTCGCGGATTTCATTGGTGTGGAAGCCAGCCTCACGCTTGTCAGCGGCTATCTCACAAATCTGACGATCATCCCGCATCTGCTTGGTGTGAAGGATCTGCTTCTGATCGACGAGCTTTGCCACAATAGCATTTTGGCCGGTGCAAAGAACGCGAAGGCTGAACTTGTCGCCTTTCGGCACAACGACCTTGAGCATCTGGAATCCATTCTCAAGGAAAAGCGCGGCAGCTTCCGCAATTGCCTTGTTGTTGTGGAAGGCCTGTACAGCATGGATGGAGACATTCCCGATCTCCCCAAGCTGCTCGAGCTGAAGTACCAGCATAACGCCTGGCTATTGGTGGACGAAGCGCACTCATTCGGTGTACTTGGCAAACGGGGGCGTGGGATCAGCGATCATTTTGGCGAAGATCCAAACGACATCGATCTCATTGTCGGAACACTCTCCAAGGCACTCGTATCCTGCGGAGGATTTCTTTGCGCCAGGCAGGAGATCATTGACTGGTTGAGGTTCACGCTTTCGGGCTTTGTCTACAGCGTGGGTCTTTCTCCCGTCATAACAGCGACAGCTCATGCCGCACTCGACATCATCGCTGCCGAACCCGAACTTCCGGAGCAACTGAGAGTCGTATCCGAAATGTTCCTGGCGAAAGCCCGTGCCGCCGGATTGAACACCGGTCCTGCTATAGGCCGAGCTGTAGTGCCCGTGATGTTCGGCGACCTTCGTTCAACGATGCTCGCATCCCAGGAGCTTTTGAAGAAAGACATCTACGCACCGCCGATCGTACATATAGGGGTGCCCAAGGATCTGCCCCGCATCAGATTCTTTCTTTCAAGCCGCCACCGGGAAGCAGATATCGACAAGGCCATCGCTGTTCTCAAGGAGCAGGATTTTCAGGCTGCGCCTGCGATGGAATCTGTTTTCTAGACAAGAATTCAGCGTCGAACGGCTTGCGATCTTTAGCCAAGCGGCTTTTCAAATAGCCGGTATCGCTTTTTCTGTGCGGCCCCGACGAGATCAATCACATTCTTCACGCCCCCGTTTTGATCGAGAATCCAGGACAACTCCCCGATCGGGGTGCCGTTTGCGATATTAAATACCCGTGTCTCCTGAATCACCATTAAGGCGAGGGCAGCGCCGAGCGGAGAGCTTTGAAGCGACTTTCGTACGCCCATGAGCGGCATCCGCGCGGTGAACGGTTTTCTGATTTTGAGGCGCCACAAGATCTTGGCCCAGCCGAAAGGAAAGAGCTTCCCGCCGAGATCGCGAATGACCTCATTCAGGTTTGGCATGATGAGCGCGAAGGCGACGGGCTCGCCGTTGTATTCCGCAATGGCCACATCACCCGGTCGCAACAGGATTCTGAAAACGGTGGCGAGGTCGGCAATCTCAGCTTTTGTCATCGGGACGAAGCCCCAATTGTCGGACCATGCATCATTTATGATATCGAGTAGCAATGCGATTTCCTGATCGATATTCTTGCTGTCCTTTCGAATGGGCCGGACTGTAATGCTGTTACGCTTTCGAGCCCATTCGACAAGCCGCATTGCACGATCGGGAAATGGCAATCTTCCGTCATACTCATAGGTCAGCAAATCCTGCACGGGGCAGTAGCCCGCGGCGGTAATGTGCTGCTCGAAATACCGATGATTGTAGTTCATCATTACGCTTGGCGATGCATCGAAGCCGTCAACAAGCAGGCCGGGCTGATCCCAAAGGGAAAAGCTGACGGGTCCGACGATCCTGCGAATACCGGACTCGCGAGTCCAGGATTCAGCAGCCGTCAGCAATCGGCCGAAGACGACAGGATCGTCGACAGCCTCGATAAACCCGAAATGTCCGGTGGCATCCCGATGCCGGTCGAGATGAAGCTGATCGATCTGCGCTGTGATGCGGCCGACCGGCACTCCGTCCCGGTAAGCGATCCAGAATTCGGCCTTTGCATGCTGAAAGAAGGGATTGTGCTTCGCCTGAAAATGAAATTTTCTTTCAAGCAGGAGCGGGGGTATCCAGTGTGGATCGTTTCTGTAAACGCGATATGGAAGAGTATGGAAATCGCGCCAATCCTTGCGCGTCTTCACTTGCCTGATATCGAGAGGTCTCGTTTCTTTTGTGCCATTCAACATCAGATGTTCTCAAAGTCGGAAATGAAAATCCCGTGGGCGGCCATCCGGATATGAATTGCAGGGGGACGGGTCAGATTGCAACAGCCGTAGCGCGGCGGGGGGATGCATTGCGCAGAATATTGATCACGGGGGCTTCCAGCGGGTTAGGGGCGGCATTGGCGGAGGCGTATTCGGCGAAGGGAATAGACGTTGTTCTGATGGGCCGAAGTGAGGAACGGCTCGGTCGGATTGGGGAGCGTTGCCGTGCAAAGGGGGCGGAGGTTCAGACCATCAGCCTGGATATTCGCGACACTGATCGCTTCCTCGCGGAAATCCGGCGTCTCGATGCCGAGGCGGCAATCGATACTTTTTTCCTGAATGCAGGCATAGGGGGCGTTTCTTCGCCTGATTTCGCCAGCGAGACGACTGAGCGGGTGAAGGAGGTGTCGGAGGTGAACTTCCTGGCCCCCGTGCTCGGCGCCGCTCTCGCGGGCGAATTGATGGCAGCCCGGACCAGCGGCCGGATAGTCCTGATCGGATCGATCGCACAGCAATTTCCCCTCCCGATGGCGCCGTCATATTCCGCCACCAAGGCGGGGCTGGCGATGTATTCGGAGGCGCTTCGCCTCCGGCTTGCAAAATACAACGTCAAAATCACGCTGGTCTCGCCCGGATTTATCGATACGCCCATGAACCATGGCATGGATGCGCCGAAGCCTTTCCTTATTTCCGCGGAACGTGCGGCGGCGATCATTCGGAAGCGGGTTGAAGAAGGAGTAGAGAGGATCGTGGTTCCCTGGCAGTTCTCATTCCTTGCCGTCCTCGCGGGGCTGGCGCCTCGATCGCTGGTGGCTGCGGTGCTCAAGTGGGTATAGCCGCCGTATTGGCGGGACGCCCGTCCTTCCTCGGACGTGCCAAGGGTCGATCGCGCCGGCTGGCGTCATCCGACCCTGTTGCCAGCAATTCTGTTCCGCCTATGATATTTCTCAGGCAGTTCAATTCCGCGCTCCACCGGCTGTCGGGGCCGATCTGATTGTCGAGAAGGTCCTCTGATGCACCCTCGCGTTACTGCGGATTATCGCACGATCCTCTGGATTGTGCTCGCCACGGGGCTGGCTGCGGCCCAATATGCTTTTCCGCCGCTCGCGCCCTATGTCTGGCCGATAAGCTGCTACTTTGCGCTGGCCTGCGGCGTGATCGCTCACAACCACAATCATTGCCCGACATTCGAGAATGCGAAGGCCAATCACTTCTTCGCCAACTGGATTTCTATTTTTTACGGGTATCCGACTTTCGCCTGGATACCCACACACAACATGAACCATCACAAGTACGTCAATCGCGCGGGCGATGCGACGATCACCTGGCGGCATTCCAACAAGCACACCCTTTTCATCGCGACCACATACTTTTTCGTTTCGAGTTACTGGCAGAGCGTTCCGATCCGCTCATTCATCGTCAAGGCGCGGGAAAAGAACGGGCCGCTCTACCGCCAGATCGTTTTTCAGTATGTGTTCTTCGCGACCACCCACATTGCGCTGGCATGTCTGGCAATCGCCTTGTATGGCCTGCGGGCGGGCCTGTTTCTCTACTGCATGGCGTTTCTCTTGCCCGCCTTCTTCGCACTGTGGACGATCATGTTGTTCAATTACGAGCAGCACGTGCATACGGATCCGTGGTCTGACTTCAACCATTCGCGCAACTGGGACGGCCGACTTCTGAATTTCCTGCTGTTCAACAACGGCCTGCACGGGGCGCATCACGAGACGCCCGGCACGCACTGGAGCAAATTGCGACCCGTGCACGAGAAGCTTGCGCCTTATATCGATCCTCAACTTATTCATCGCAGCATGTGGGGATATTTTGTCCGCCAGTATGTGGTTGCGCCCTTCTTTCCGGCATTCGGGACGCAGCAGGTGGGAAGGGCTCCATCCGATCCTCCGGACGGCAGGCCGTCAAGTTTGCAGACAGCGGAGGTTGACTTGGGGGAAGCAGGAACCACGGTCGATATGATTCGTGGTTAAATGCGGTCGACTTCCGATCAAGTAATGCGCGATGGGTTCGAAACTGCCGGAAAAGAACAGCCGAATTATATACAGAGAACATATCATTGGCCGGCAGACCGATCGCTAATTCAAGATGTGGATGGTGACATTGCGGCGTGGCTTGAGAATACGAACGTGGCTACGCGCTCCAATATTCTGGATTCTCTTCGTCGCTGCCGTATTGCGACTGGTTGGATTGGGCTGGGGGCTTCCTGCGTCCGACGGCTGGGACAGCGATGGAATTGCGCCACGCGATTTCCTTGTCGGAGTTTCCAAAACATATCTGCCCGGTGACTATTTCACCTATCCGCCATTTCACCTTCTGATTTTGACAATTCTCACCTTTCCGGGGTGGCTTACCGGGATCGTCAATGCGTCATCGATCGCGCCTGCGGACATTGTCGCGGAGTTTATAAAAATTCCGTACATGACGTTCTTTGCGCTCGTAGCTCGTCTCGTTAGCACTGTGATGTCGCTTGGGACTATCTATTACGTCGGAAAGATCGGCGAAGAACTTGCCGGAAGGCGCGCGGGAATATGTGTTGCCGGTGTATGTGCGATGAATGCCACTCTCACATACTATGGACACACCACTAACCTCGATGGCCCGTACTTATTCTGGTCCAGTCTGGCAATTTTGTTCTGGATTCGAGTAATCGCGCGACACGATCTCGGCCAGATTCGCTGGATGGTGCTTTGCGCCGTCGCTGCCATCGCCACCAAGGATCAAGCTTATGCGATTTTTCTGCTAAGCCTGCCGCTAAGCCTCATTTTTTGGTTTGCAATAGATGCCTGGCCAAAAAAGAACATGCGACAGGTTTTTGCTGCTCTTCTCGGATGGTCTTTAATCGGACTGTTTCTGTTGCTGCTCGTCGATGGAGTGATCACCAATCCGACGGGGTTTCGCGCAAGGCTGGCTTTTCTCACCGGCAGTGCAAGCCAATCTCACGCGTATTACTCCGCAAACTGGCACGGCTATCTTCAACTCGTGAAAGATGGCTGGGACAATATCGATCGATACTATCCGAAGGCAACCGCTGTCGTTGCGGTCATGGGTTTCGTTATTTGGATTTTCCGGCCGTTGAGCAATCGAGGCCTATGGATCGCCGGTTTCGTTCCATTTCTTGTCGCGCTGTCGTTCACGCTGTCATTCAACTTCGTTGTTTTGCGTTCCGAGAATCGCTTCTTGCTGCCGCAGTCCATTTTTCTGGCCGTGTATGTTGGTTTGGCGATCGAAGAATTGATATTTTCCGGACAACGGACGCTTGCCTTTCTGGCTCGCTTCGGTGTGCTTGTCATCGGCTGTCTCGCTTTGTTTTACTGCATGGCCATCGACGCGGCGTTTCTGAATGATCCGAGATATGCTGCCGAACGCTGGTTGAAATTGCATGCCTTGCCCAATGATTCGATCGAAACTTATGGCTCGAATGTCTATCTGCCTCGATTTCAGGAGGTCGGTCGAGTGACGCGGATTGATCGGAAGCCGATCAGGAGCCGAAGCCGTCTTCCAGGCGTGATTGAAAGCGCAGATCCGTTCGAGTTTGCCGTCAGCAGAGCGCCGCGGTTTATTGTCTTGAGCGAATTCTGGGCGATCCGCTATCTGACGGGCGAAAACGAGTTTTCCGATAGTGGCAGGATTTCTTCTGTCGCACAAAAGGATCATTTTAAGGACGCTGCCGCCCGCAGATATTTTCGAGATCTGCGAGACGAGAAACTGCCATATAGAATTCGATACGAGGCCGGCCCATCGTCCGGCTTCTGGCCTGCGGTTCGTGTCCACGAATCGCTAAATGAGAGAATTCTCATTTTCGAACGCATCGCTGAAAATTAGCGGGCCGCGCTAGGGTTTGTTGGACAGTTTTGATGAAGCGTTCGTATCTGTCGTTTTGTAGAGTCGGAATGGGCCGATTGCAGAAACGGAGTTTAGTTTCCCGATGCTTTCGCCGCTTGTGTCGTCCTTTGCACCTAAAAACCGGTCGTCGTGAACGATGACGTAGTCGAACTTTCCGACGTGATCGCGGAAATTTAATCCGGCCGCTCTGAAAGCCGGGGGGAGATTTGGGAGAAACGTATTGGATCGCTCCGGTGCGTTCTGCAGTTCAACTCGCTTGTATCGCAGCGGCTGTTGGCCGGCAAAAGTGAATAGAGATTGCACGATCGCGTGTCGTTGCAAAACCGCGAAAGCGCCGATGTGATACAGACCGGCAGCGCGGGTGCCGAGTTCTTTATCCGTTGTCCCGTCTCTTACAAAAAATACCGAGGAACCCTTGGGTACTGCTTCCAAAAGGCGAAATAGGGTGGTTTGCGAGTCTCGGGCGATAGTCCATTGCTGAACATGCAGAACACTAATGCTTGCCGTGATCAATGCAATCATAATGGCGAAAGAGGGGAATGGAGTGATGCCCGGTTCCTTTGACGAATCAAGTGAGGCAACAAGAAAGAACAGGCCGGCCAGCAAAATGCGCCAGGTTACGAAATTCGTCTCTTCGATCTTGGATGGAAGCACAAAGAAAAGCAGGACGCATAGAAGGATTGCGATGGTTGCGCCCGGTCTGTAGCGAAACCGGCTGAGATAGATCGCCAGAAAGAAGGAGATGCAGGCCAGAACCAGCAAGACATCGTTGATGAACGGCGTTCCGAGATCAATCAGGCGGTCAAGATCGCTGATCCTTGAATAAGGCGGCTGGAAACTGCGAAATGTTTCGACCGATGAAGTTTTCTCAGACCGCGTATGGTTGAGCCATAGGAGCGCGAGAAGTGCGGACGGAAGAGCCTGTAGCCCGTCGCGGATTAGTCGCCCAAGCAGTCTCTTGATCGAGTTGAAGTTCCATGTGCCGAGATTTTCTTTTCTGAATGACCAGCCCAGAACGAAAATGCCGTAGCAGGCCCATGCATAGAAGTGGATCAGATAGAGTCCCGTCGAAAAGAGGGTGGCGCCGAGCAGCCGCGCCCGCCAGCGGTTTTCAGCAAGCGATGCCCACCACGCCGCCGCCCACAAGGCGACTCCAATCCCGAAGTTGAAGCTGAGAAACCCCTTGTTGAAGCCCGTATTAAAAACGAAAGGGAAAATCAGGAGGGGGGCAAGAGTCCATCGGCCGACAATGGCTTTGTTGAGTGCGAAGCATCCGCTGAAGGTCACTACGCAGCTCAGGACGACGAAAATCTTGCCCGCATACTCCAGCGGCATGAAGCGTCCTGCTGAAAGCGCAAACAGGTCCCAGCCCAGATTGGGCACGGGCGAATAATCGACGCTGAAATAATGCTTAAATATCGGATCGTCGAGATTTTGCAGGATATAAGCGCGGGCGAGGTGATTGGGGTAGTCCTGAAGGCCAGGATACTGAAACAAGAAAATCGGAAGACAAGCGATCAACGATAGCGCGACGGCCCATCCCACTATGATACTCTTGCGATTTGCCTCGTCCATATTTTCATTCCCGAAATTCAGAGGCTGATGTGCGCAAATTATTTTTGGAGTATTGCCGCGAACGCGGTCGGGGATGGAGGGTCAGTTCGTCGTTGCATTGCGGAGTAATCGGTCCTGCATGGCGCGGAATATGATTTCGTTCCCGGTCTCGGAGTAGTGGAAGTCGCCCGGTACGAAGAGTCTGTCATACCAGTTTGGAGCCTTGTCCCGTTCGGCCAAAAATACCGGGAACAGGTTGACGAACCCCTTGCAGTGGTTTTGGCAGAATTTGCTCCAGATCTGGATCTGCCTGTTATCGCGGTCGTCGCGCGCAAGCTGCGCTGGCCACGGATAGACGACAATTGTAAGGGGGATCATCTTTTTCTTTAGAAGATCTGCCAATGCCGTTAAGTTCTGAACGGATCGCGCAATGCCACCTTCTACTCCGAGAGGCTGGTATCTTGTCGCAGAAGGATTTGGGTAGAGCCACTCGGTCCGGAAAGGATCGAGAGGAGAGGGCGGCTTCGGCGGATCGACTTTCTTTTCGATCCAGTCGCCGATGGCGTCGGTAATTTTTAAATGGCTGCTGACGAATGATTTCTTTGACGCAGGAGGTTTCACATCGGCAGGATCGCAGTAAGCCCTGTATTTGGGATCGTCATCAATACAGAAATAACTTGATGCTTCGTCAGTAACATCGGAAAGGTCGGAAAAGACGACCACTTCGTCAAAGTGAAATCCGTCTGAAAGCAACGCCTGAATTTTCTTGAAATAGATAGACGGCGAGTACGACGCGACTCCAGCGTTCAGAAATTCGATCTTTTCCTTACGATTCTGGCCGGCACTATAGAGTTTTCCGGCGAATGTTTGCTCAAATGGCAGGCCGATGCCCTCGGTGAAAGAGTCGCCGATCAGCAGGATGCGGCGGTTCGGGGAAACCTTGGCAATTTCTCTTACCGCGGAGTCCTTGAAGCCAAGGCTGTTTGTGAACAGCCTATAGCGATTGTTCCCCCAATAGTCGTATCCGTCGAAATTGGCGATGAGGCTGTGGTGGTAGCGATAATCGAAAACCCGGTATCGGCGAGGATCGCCCATGGTCAATGCCGTAAATGCGAAATCGAACGCCAGATAGAGCACGAAGCAATAGAGTAGGAGCATCAAGCCGATCACGATCCGCCGTTTGGAATCAGTCATTGCCAACCGCCTCGACGCGTTGGCCAGTTGTCTCTTCCACCGGCGATTAAAATCGAGGTTTTGCTGAATGGGCGTGGCCTTAGATCCACCCGGCATGGGGTCGACATCGAACTGTACTTTTGCATCCAATATGCCGATAAGTATGCTATTACGTCTTTGTTTTTTAACTGAAGTTCGACTTTGGCCGCAACAGACATCATCTCCCCGCGTGACATTAATGCCTTCCGTGGATTTTCATGAAAGTTTCACCAGGCAGGATTCCGTAATCCGGGGTTCGGATCGTGCTTTTGGCTTTGTCATGACGGGGGCTTTTGCGCTCCTGGCAGCCATCAACCTCTGGCATGCTGGGCGAATTTGGCCGTGGATGGGTCTGATCTGCGTGGGGTTTCTTGTCGCGAGTCTTGTCCGACCGTCGGTGCTGACGCCGCTGAATCGTCTCTGGTTCAAGCTGGGTCTTTTCCTACACAAGATTGTCAATCCTATCGTCATGGGGCTGCTTTTCTATTTTGCCGTCCTTCCCACGGGACTTGTCATGCGCCTGATGGGCAAGGATTTGCTGAGGCTAGGGCTGGATCGGCGTTCTGAAAGCTATTGGATTGTGCGACAGCCGCCGGGGCCACAGCCCGAGTCGATGCGGGATCAGTTCTGAGAGGCCGTGTATGGATTTCCTGACCGAGTTCTGGCGCTATATCCGTGTCCGGAAAAAATTCTGGTTATTGCCGATCCTGATCATGACGGTCGTATTTGGGGGGCTTGTGCTCCTGACCAAAGGATCAGCCGTGGCGCCGTTCATCTACACCCTCTTTTAGGGCTGGTTGATGCGCGTTCTGGGAATTTCCGCCTTTTATCATGATGCCGCGGCCGCCCTGGTCGATGAGGGCCGCATCATCGCTGCGGCTCAGGAAGAACGCTTTACGCGCAAGCGGCACGATGCGGAGTTTCCCGCACAGGCCATCGCATATTGTCTCGAGGAGGCGGGCTACGCGATCGAGGACCTCGATCATGTTGTGTTTTACGACAAGCCGTTTTTGAAGTTCGAAAGGCTGCTGGAAACCTATGTGGCGTTAGCGCCGCGCGGATTTCGGTCGTTCAAGCTTGCGCTGCCCGTCTGGCTCAGGGAGAAGCTGTTTCAGCGGAGCCTGCTGCAAAAGGAACTGGCGAAGTTCTCGGATCAGTTCGACGCCGCAAACAAGCTTCTCTTTTGCGAACACCATGTCAGCCACGCCGCGTCAGCCTTCTTTCCCTCTCCATTTGAGAAAGCTGCAGTTCTGACGATGGACGGTGTCGGTGAGTGGGCGACAACTTCCGTTGCGGTGGGCGACGGCAACCGACTGAACATCATCCAGGAGATCCATTTCCCTCACTCGCTCGGGCTTCTCTATTCGGCCTTCACCTATTACCTCGGCTTCAAGGTCAATTCAGGCGAGTATAAAATGATGGGCCTGGCTCCTTACGGGCAGCCAAAATATGTCCAGCTTATTCTCGACCATCTGATCGATCTGAAGCCGGACGGCTCGTTCCGGCTGAACATGACCTATTTTGATTATTGCACTGGCTTGACGATGACGAACCAGCAATTTTCCCGCTTGTTTGGAGAGCCGGTGCGCACGCCTGCTGATCACCTTACAAGTTTTCACATGGATGTGGCAGCCTCGATCCAGGCGGTGCTCGATGAAGTTGTGATTCGCCTCGCACGGGGTATCGCAAAACAAACGGGAGAGAGAAACATCTGCCTTGCCGGTGGCGTCGCGCTGAATTGCGTAACCAATGGAAAGCTGCATCGCGAGGGAATATTCAGTGACATCTGGGTGCAACCCGCTGCAGGCGATGCAGGCGGCGCGGTGGGTGCCGCTTTGGCCGCAACCCACATTTTTGCACAGCACTCGCGTCACATTAGCCGCATGGATGGAATGTCCGGTGCTTTGCTGGGACCTGATTTTTCCCAGTCCGAGATCGAGCGTCGTTTGAAGGAGGCGGGCGCCAAGTTCAGTTCGGTTAGCTTTGACGAAATGATACAAACGACCGCTCGCTGCCTTGCACAGCAGGATGCGGTCGGATGGTTTCAGGGAAGGATGGAGTTTGGTCCGCGTTCTCTCGGTGCGCGCTCCATCCTCGGGGACCCGAGATCGCCCAAGATGCAGCAGACGCTCAACCTCAAGGTCAAATATCGCGAAAGTTTCCGTCCGTTTGCGCCGGCGGTGCTGCGCGAGGATGTCGCCGAATGGTTTGAGTTCAATGCCGACAGTCCGTATATGTTAATTGTTGCTGGCGTCAGACAAGACAAGCGTCGCGCGATGGCACCCGCAGAGCAGGACCTGTTCGGCATCGATAAACTGAATATTGTGAGATCGGAGATTCCGGCCGTCACACATGTGGACTATTCGGCGCGCCTTCAGACTGTAGATGCAGCGTCAAACCCCATCTTTCATCGCCTACTAGTTCAATTCAAGGACATCACAGGCTGCCCTGTGCTGGTCAATACGAGCTTCAACGTGCGGGGAGAGCCGATCGTCTGCACGCCAGAGGACGCGTTCCGCTGCTTTATGGGGAATGAACTCGACGTGTTGGTCGTCGGGAACTGCATTCTAAAGAAGCGGGACCAGGATCCGCGCCTCAAGCAAGACTATAGCAGCGCGTTCGATCCTGACTAAGTTATGCTTCAATTCTTGGGCGAATCCGACTGAGTGCCGTTTCTCAGCTTATAGACATGCATTCCGCCGTCCTGTGCGGCCAGCACAAATCTTTGGGACAACACTTCGCGAATCCGCGGCGGAAACAGGTCGGTCTGTATATCGACCGCAGACAAGGGTCTCTCAAGGATATCGGTGTGGACGACAAGGCAGCGCACATCGGGACGGATTAGATCGTTCTGCCATATCTCGACCGGGAACATCCCGCTAGTTACGAGATGCGTGAACTGATAAGGCGTGGCGATAACTCGATTGTTCAGACTGAACTCAAATCCGGGTTCATCGGCGAGTACAACGTCCTGTTGCCCGATGCCGCAAATCTGCCGAGCCTTGGCAAGGATGGCTGACTGCTTGGGGGTGTTCTCAATATCGTCAAGGGAGCTACGGACTGTCGCAATTCCCACCCACAAGGCCTGAACGGTTGCAACGGTTGCAACGATGGGTGACAGACGCGACGGGGCACTTTGCGAAAAGACGATCAGAGCCGCGACGCAGGGCTCCATCCAGTAGTTGCTCGCGCTTCCTGTCTTGGCAAGCAGCAGCAGGGTCCAGAAGACGCTGGCTGCAAGCGCGGATAACGCTATGCGGGCATTGATGGACGATCGCTCGTGAAATCCGCACCAGGCTGCGAAGGAAATGAATGCGGCGAAGAACGGCAATCTCGAATATAAGTTGTCGAGCCAGATCGACAGAACCAGCGGTTGCGCCGTCGACATCACTAGATGTGATATCCATACGCCGCCGCTCGCTTTCTGCAATATGAAGGCAATGGGCGTTGAAACCGCCAAAGCCCCCAGCACAGTGAAGCCCGCAGCCCTTCGGTCGATGAGAAGCGTCGCGAGAAACGCACCCGCCCCCAATCCGATGACGTGCGGCTTCAGCCATGCGGCCAAGGCGAACAGAACGCCGGCAAGGAATCCGGATCGTCCCGCTTTGACTGAAAGCAGTAGTCCTATCCCAGCCAAGCAAAGTGCAGCACTGTCTGGCCGGCCGGAGGACCCGTAAAGGATAAGGACGTAGGTGCCGGCGATGAACAGTCCTCCCAGACCCATCACCCAGCGCGAGGATTGGCGTGCGGAAAAAACAATAGCGCAAATCAACCCCAGCCAAAGCAGCGTGGCAATAATCCTGCTTCCCAGAAGCGCTGCCGATTCGGGAAGCAGTGAAACCAGCCAGGACCAGAGTGGAGGATAAAGCACATAGTATCTTGTCGGCGGCTCGCCGTACTCGTGAATACCTGCGATTGGATCGATGTAGAGAGGCCGGCCTTCACGGATACGAGAGGCCTCAAAGAGAATCTCGCCTTCGATCCCGACGGCCGGGCGGCTTTGCGATGTGATAATTGCGCACGTCATTGCGGCTGCGCCCGCGATCAGAAGTATGACCAGAAGTGCTCGGGTCGCCCAGCCTCCCATTGATAGGACTTTGCTTTCCAGAGAATAAGTATGTTCTATCGCGTGCGATTTTAGAAATGATAGTTGCCGGGCGCTAGTTGGATTTGATGAGGTAGGCGTAAGCGTTGAATGCTGACACGTAGCCTCAGTTGAGGGCGGCGTTTGGCCGCCAATTCCATGGAAGCAGCTCGTCGATCCGGCTCATGGGATGTCCGGCGGACATGCGTTCAAGGATGTCCTTGAGATAGGCGAAGGGCTCGACATTGTTGAGCTTGGCGGTTGTGATGAGCGAGCAGACGGTCGCCCAACGATCAGCTCCGCCATCTGACCCGGCGAATAGGTGATTCTTCCTTCCGAGTGTAATGGGCCTGATTGCCCGTTCGACGGTATTGGTATCGAGTTCAATACGGCCATCGTCGAGGAATCCGCACAGGGCATCCCAGCGAGTGAGGCTATAGCGGATTGCATCGGCGAGGCCGCCGCGGGGCGGGAGTCGAGCGAGCTGCTGGTCGAGCCAGGCCTTTAGATCAGCAACCAGTGGTCGCGACGCTGATTGACGCATGCTCTGCCGCGCAGCGGCGGGTTGGCCGCGGATGGACGTCTCAATTGCATAGAGTTCGGCGATGCGCCGCAGCGCCTCGGCTGCGACCGGCGACGCGGTCGCCTGTTGCACCTCGTAAAATTTTCTTCTGGCGTGCGCCCAACAACCCGCAAGCTGGATGCGACCGCCTTCGCGGAGCCGATCGAAGCCGGGGTACCCATCGACCTGCACGACGCCACTGAACGTCGTCAGATGAGAAGCGGGACGCTCAGCTTTGCGATCGGAGCTATAGAGATAGAGGGCGGCCGGCGGG
>CDFE01040818.1:0-11685 GCA_000826465.1 Acanthamoeba mauritaniensis | reverse complement strand
ACGGCAACTCGACACCATGGTGACGTTGGTCACCGTGGTGGCGTATCGACTTGTCGTCAATAGCTTTCCCCTCTTCCCCTTCCAGACACGGGAAATACAGGAGTAACATGCTATTTCTTATCGCTGATTTTAATCTAATCTTCCCCCCCCAACCACACTCTCCTCAATCATTAAGTGATCCACTGGTGGCAACCAGGGACAACAGTGCCGCCTCCGCCCATCCACCCGCCCACTGTCCCTTTCATGGAAGAGTTGAGCAAGTTGAAGAGCACGCTCAAGCGCAAGCCCAGGTGCAATTCGATCCCATGGGCCATCAGCTACTGGCTCTTCTTCAAGCACCACATCCTGGAGCGGGCTGACGTGTGCGCCCAGTTCAAAGAGGGGGTCCTCGACATTGACGGCTTCTGGCAGTTGGTCAGGACCGTGGCCAAACCGAGCAAGTGGGGCCCCTGGTTCTGCCGCCAGCGGCGCGGCATGTCGGCCAAGACTACTACGAGGCCCTGCTCCATCCGGCGAGCCCGATCTACGTGGCCGAGAGCGAGGCCGTCGGCGGTCTGGGCCTGTTTGCCCGGCGCGGGGCAGCGGTGGCCGTGGCCGGCCGCCTCTTCCCCGGCCACCTGTGGGGCGTGCCGTTTGAGGTGGACGAGGACGCCTTTGCCGAACTGCATCGGCAACACCGCCATTGCGCAAAAATGGTGACCTCTCACTGGAGGAGTTTGCCGGCCTGAGCGCAGTCTATGCGCGCGCCACCATGCGCCTCCGGCTGGCCAAAGGCGGAGAGATCCTGGTCAACTACTTTGGCCTGGAGGGGCGCAAGAAGGACAGCGACATCGCATTCGCTGGCGTGGCGTGCAAGTGTCTCACCTGTACCGCTGCTGCTGATATCAGCGATTAGCCACCACAACAGTTCTTCCTGCACACACAGTGTGTCATCCTCCTCTGCTGGTGGGTTCCCTGCTGGGCATCCGAGAGATGACACCTGTCTCCAATCCTTCCCCTCCTCCCCTCCCAAGAACGCTCTTCCCTAAAACAGGTGGTGAATGAGCAGGCGCTGGCTGGCCGAGGGTCCCAGTACCCCAACATCGAGGCCAACTACCAGGCCTTGTATTCGTGACGCCTTGGTCACTGGTGTCCTCCCTCAGCTCGAGACAGCCTTTCGGTTCTTGGAACTGAGCCAGATGTCCTTTCAACTCCCCGCTGAAGCTGCACGACCACCCGGCCAACTGTCAACGCACCCGGCCAAGTGCCACCTCTGCCGCAGCCTCGTTCGCCAAGTTCATGGCCGAGTCCCTCGTTCAATGGAGACCTCTACCGGGGCACAAAGAAATGGCGGCTTGGCAGTTTGTGCCGAATAAGGAGGAGATCGACAACTGCATGGTGGCTTTGGTAAAAGGCTTGTTCCACTGCGGTCTGGCCATGTGTGGCTCCTAATGTCAAGTCGGGCATTGCGACTGAGGAGCTCGTGAGCAATCAGCGCGTGTCCGTTCTCCATATGGCCAGGAAGAGAGGGGTCTGCCTGACGCACTTCTGCTCGTCAACGTCAATGGTCGCTGCGAAGCACGGCGGCGAGATCGCCCCTCTCGCACGCCTCGTGGAAAGGGATGACAGGGCTGGCGCTGCCGGTTTCCACCAGCCGCAGTAAGGAGTCCAACCGCCGCAAGCAAGTCGTGCACCAGCTCGCCGGTTCGAAGGAAGTTTAACAGCACCCTAAGTGTTTCCCATCTTCATGCCCCACCAAAGGTCCCATCAAGAGGATGGGTATAAGTAAAAAGTACCAGAACGAATCCAAACAGGGGGGGGGGCAAACGGTACCGATCGATGAAGAGCGCACCCTGGCCGTCGGTTTCGGCCTTCCAATTGCCCGCAACCAAGGAAGCGAGGGTGGATTTAGGTTTGCGGGTGGGCAGGGCGTCGAGATCCGTCACAAAGAGCTTACCCCCACGTTGAGCGTCACCCGCGACTCGAGCCTGGCTGGGTCGTTCTAAAGCAGTTTGTCGCTCAAGGCCCGAGCGCTGCCCTCTCCACCGCCAGCCACCCTCTCTGTGGTGCGCACGCGCGGAAACAACGCTAAGCACACGCCGAGCAACACGACCAAGAATCGCATTGTTTCTTAGGAGCTCACAGGGGCACCTTTGGGAGGCAGACGGCGGTTACACCGTCGAGGAAGTCGCGACGCGGTTGCCCTGCTCGTCCTCGACCCAAACACCGCCTACGACGTCGGGCTGGTCCAGGGTCTGGACCACAGCAGGCACGACAAAGTAGACGCACGGGCTGGGCTTGAGGGCGCGCTGATAGACCGCACGAGCTGGCGGCTGTGCGCCCATCTGCATCGTCCATGTGTTGGCATCAATGTGTGGCCTCCTCTCGCATAATGGGCAGTGAAGTGTCACTGGAGGTGTTCTCCCAATTGCTGGCGGCTACCGTATCCTCCTTCTTGCTGGCTCGACGCAATAAGATTAAAATTAATTCGTAAATCCCGGGCAGTCGCAACCCCGGCAACTTTGCGGCAAGCCTTCGCACATGAGCGCACGACCACGCCGACCCGACCCAGCAAGCAAGGGCCTCGCGTCGGTGGTGCTGGTGCGCAAGGACGCCACAGACCACGTCACTGCCTGGTACGTTGGTTTTTTGTGATTTTTTTGATAATGGATTGATTGCGTCATATTGATTGATGTGGCGGATGCATCAACAGGCTGAAGAGGACGCTGGTGGAGAAAGAGGGGCACTCCGTCCCACGCCAGCACCTCTTCGAAGCCTACTTGCGGGAGTGCCAGGACAACAACCTTGAAACCACCAACCCAGCTGTCTTTGGAAAGCTCTTCAAGGTGTTGACCCACAGAAAGTGGCCCCTGCTCACCTATGTCACCCTGCTTGTTGACTTACACATAATGCATGCAGAGAGTGTTCCCCTCGGCGGTAGCGAGTCGCCCCCAGAACAAGATGCACTACCGCCACGTCGAGTGGCGAAGCAAAGTCAGCCCCGAGGAGCTCGGTGCCATCGAGGCGGCACGCAGCGAAGCAGAGGAACAGTCCCGCAGGCTCACCACTACCAATTTAACCTCGCTGGTGTGGGTCCTCGAAGCTCAGACGTTCCCCTTGCCGCGCCTACGTCGACAGAATGGACCTTGCACACGGATCGCGGCAAAAGTATGGCTGATCGCGTTCGCGTTTGTGGAGTGCTAGGCATTGAGAAAGACGGCAAGAAGAAAGGGCAACAGCCGCAGAACTCGGGTGTAGGGCCGGCGCCACCATCAGGGCCGCCATCGCCCTCAATGCCCTTAACGTCGTCGCGAACAGTGCCCACGATTTCATCCCCCGCCCCCACAATCGTATCAACAGCAGGCGCGCCGGCATGGCTGGCTATGTTGTTGAATCCCGACCCCGCACCGACCACGAGGAAGCGGAGGTCCATCAATACACGCATGTAGCAGGCCAGAAAAAGAAACGAACGCCATTACTCGCAACCCTGTCATGGACTGGCCTGCCTACCCCGGATGGGATCCGCCCAAATGCGCGCTCGGTCAGTTGCTCCCAATCATCAGTCAGAGCGCCAAGATGCAACAAGCGGTACCTCAACGAGCTGGGGTGGGTGCGAAAGCAAAGCCGACCGAATGTGCCGATGAGCCAAAGGCAAATCGCGGCGAGACGGAAAACAAAAACGTGGACCCGTCTTTGAAGACTGTGCCTTGGGCGGATGAAGCAAACCAATGGGTTGCTGGGTCGCCTTTGGGTGGTGGGCTTGAGCGGGCAAGTTGGACGCGTCCAACCAGGTCGGCTCCTCGAGGCCGCTGGCGAAGAGCGGCGTAGGGTCCCCCGCGGAAGTAGTCGCGAGTGGGAGCCTGGCGGGGAGTGCGCTGCCTGACGTGGCTGCTGGCTCTCTCCGCTTCGGCGTACACCCGCACGAGTGGCGGCGCAATGATCCTTGCGCCTCTGCCAGGGTCCAGCACTTGAGTTCGCTCAGCGCCATGCTCTCCCAGCCAGCACCGTGCGGCGCGGGAGGACCCGCCGCTGTCACCAGCCGGCAGGCGCAGCTGAAGCACGAGATCGCCACGTTATCCAGTCCACGTGCAAGGCCGTGGTGGCCGGCAGCGCAGAGGGCGACCTTCATCATCTCCTTGACGACGTGCTCGCGCGCCAACTGCACCACCCTCTTGGGGCGCCGTGGCCACAACTGCGCCAACTGGCGGTGCAGCCCGTCAGCTCCGGTTGCATTGGCCCACCGGGCCGGCGAGGTCTGCCTGGAGTTGCTGGAGTTTGCCGGCCAGCCGAAGACGGCCGCTTCTGCCCCGGTGCACCATATGGCGAACGTCCTCAAACAGACGGCGGAGATGTTGTGTGTCCTGCTGCCGCTGTTCGCCTATAGAAGTCATTCTGTGGGGTGGGTAAAGAGCCATGGCGGTGTGGGGATCTGCTTAGGTAGGGGGGTGGGTGTTGAGAGGAACTGCATGAATACCCATGTGCCGGTGGCCTTTTATCAGGAAGAGCGGCGACGACATGGGCACCTTTTCCAAGGTCAGCACAAGTCACGCATGCGTTCACGGAGCGCCGTGTGTGATAAGGGCACCCAGGTGCTCAGCGAAGGGCACCAAGAAGACCAGGCCAGCGGTAAGCAGCGAGCAAGGGGTTGGCCTTTTGGCACCTCGCTGCCCACCACCCCTCACCCGCAAGCCTCACCCACCAAGGGGAGCAAGGGGTTGGCCTTGCTTTTTGCAACCTTGCACCCATTGGTTATGCTTTTTTGCCAACCTCAAAGTGGTCGCCGGCTTTTCGCCACACCACCATTTGCACAAAAATCCTTTGCCACAAGCACACCACCTCCCGCCACAGCCCACGAAAGCCGCAGCAAGGGGGTTGGAGCAAGAGGTTGGAGCAAGGGGTAGGCCTTGCTTTTTGCGGCTTGAGCCTGCCTTGCACCCATTGGTCGTGCTTTTTTGCCGACTGCAAAGCGGTCGCCGGTTTTGCCCCGCATGCACCATTTGCCCTACCAACCTCTGCCACGAGCAGGCCTCTCGCCCGCAAGCCTCACCCCGCCAATACACAAGTATGAGTTGGCCTTGCCTGCTCTGCGCACCACGAACATCTCGCACCACCCCAAAAGAGATCCCTCCCTCCCGCCATCATCGTCATCATGAATACTACTACCTGGCTGATGTTTGATTTGGCAAGTGATCAGCATCGAGACTGAGCGTCATGGTCTCATCCTCATTGTACGCCCTCATCACAGCCCTCCCCCCCCAAACCCCCCAAGTCGTTGTCTTTGTACTCGCTTGCTCTCTTTCTCTCCCCCTCATTCACGCGCTTTCCTTCTTGCAGTCGCAGAATGCAAGGCTGCCCTCTGAGGCCATCCTGAGACGCAGGGAGCCCTGGTGCCCAACGAGCGCCAAACGATTGTGGGCACGACTACCCCTAATCCTGGAAAGTGCGTCAGCGTGGAGAACCTTCAAGGACCCATCATCGTGGCGTTCAACACCCTTTTATCGATTCCGCGAGTTCACATCTTCATTGACACCAGCGGTGGGGTCAGAGTTTGAGATGGCGCGATGCTGCCAATCATGCATGACACGATTAATCACCTTGTCCTCTTCAGGCGCTGTGCAAGAAGAGATACAATAACAATAATAATAATGTGCGGGGGGACACGATGCTCTTCCCTGCTTGAACCCCCAGCCCCACAAGAGCCTTTTTATCTCCCAGAAGATCCTCTCCTCCACTGCTGTGGTGTACTGAAATAGTACTGTTTGTATTTTTATTATTATTATTTTTACGGAGGCACAGAATTGAAAAGGGGCAGCGAGGTCCCGGCGCCCACTCCAATCCTGTTTCATTTTCCCCAACGGCCGCTGGTTGTCGT
Organism: Acanthamoeba mauritaniensis; assembly: GCA_000826465.1. NCBI lineage: Eukaryota > Discosea > Longamoebia > Acanthamoebidae > Acanthamoeba > Acanthamoeba mauritaniensis. Next base: position 5,834 of record CDFE01040818.1, on the reverse strand, counting down.
TGCCGCTGTCGCCACAAGTGCCGCCCGCGACGTTGGTGTCTCCTCGCTCCGCCCACGCCCTTTTCATTTTCAACCAGCTCGATATCAGCGAGCACAAACAAAAAATTGTGATTGGCCTCGGGGAATAAACAAAAAAAGCAAACAATAAAATAAAAAAACAAAAAAACAAAAATGAAAGAAAAAATAAAAAAAAGAGAGAAAAAAGAATCAATCACTCTTGCTTTTATCTCCTATTGTGTGGCAGTCGTGCTGCGTAGCAAGGCCCACCTGTTCTTTGTGTACTTCTTTGAGCGTAGGTGCTTGCGCTCTCTCACGCCGACACAGGCCCCACCAAAGATGGCGCCACACCGTGGCCTGATAGGAGCCAATTGTTCGCAGTTGGAGGAGAGGCAAACAACACAACACGCTCCACCACCCAGAGAGGCCAATTGGCTCGCGATGGTGCGCCAGAGCGTCGCGAGCACGCTTTCGTGTCGGCCCCATAGATAGACGTCGGAACCAAACCGAACCTCCGGCATTCCTCTGCGCGCCATTGTACACACACGCACAACACTCCTGAGTGCGCTCTCCCCAGGTGCATTAACTATCCATCTGGGTATATAGAATACCCCCGACACCAACACCACTGACTACGACAAGCCCACGATGACGACGCCCTCCCAGGCCGGCCCCACCACCATGACGACCAGCACCAGCAGCGGCTTGCCGATGACCTGGCCACCCACCTCCTCGGGCGGGAAACGCCGTCGGCCACACGCCGAGGCCACGGTGGGGCGCACCGACATGGCTGACAACAATCACAAGGGGAGGAAGAGGCGGACGGCACCAAAGGAGGCGGACCTAGAAGCGGAGGAGGCAACGGCCACGAGTAGCACAACAACGGGCATGAACGGCCTGAGCGATGCCACAGATGGCTCACCCTCAGGTGTGGATGACGACCACCGTGTATCAGATAGTACCGCCGCCACTGCCAATGCGCTTGCCGAGCCCGATGCGGGAAGCCCGATCGCCGCGCTGCCCGCCGAGATGCTGCACGCCGTGCTGTCCTGTGTCGACGACCTCGATCTCCCGGCGTGCCTCTTTGTGTGCCTGGGCTGGGCGCAGACCATCGCCGGCAGGGCCGCCCACGCGGCGCGAGCGCTGCTGCCCCGGCGCCTGCTCAGCCAGCGGTTGGCCGCCGAGGGCCGGCTCGGCGCCCTCCAGTGGGCGCGCCTGACCCTGGGCATCCCTTGGGACGCGGCTACCTGCAGCATGGCGGCGGGGGGCGGCCACCTCGCGCTCCTCCAATGGGCGCGCGCCAACGGCTGTCCGTGGGACGCACAGTTGAGTTGGGCGGCGGCTGTCGGCGGGCGGCTGGACGTGCTCGAATGGGCAACGACCGAGCGCTACACGTGGGATCAGGGGCTGGTGTGGGCTGGCGCGGCGGCGGCGGGCAACCTGCACGTGCTCGAGTGGAGCCTCTCCGGACGACCCGGCGACCACTGCCGTCGGTCGATGCCGCCGAGAGACTCGCGACCTGGCCATGCGGCGGCTCGCAATGGCCACTTGGAGGTGCTGCAGTGGCTGCACGCCCGCGGCTGCCCTCTCGACGCCATCACGTGCGCATCGGCGGCGCGCGGCGGCCACCTGGAGGTGCTCCAGTGGGCGCGCCTGGAGAAGGGGTGCAAGTGGGATGATCGCACCTGCGCCCAAGCGGCGCGCGGCGGCCACCTCGCGCTCCTCCAGTGGGCGCGCGCCAATGGCTGCCCGTGGAGCGCGCGCATCTGTGTGGTAGCCGCTGCCTACGGCCACCTCAACATCTTGCAGTGGGTGCGCGCCAATGGTTGCCCGTGGGACGAACGCACCTGTCTGGTGGCTGCTGCCTATGGGCACCTCCCCGCTCTGCAGTGGGCCAGACAGAACGGTTGCCCATTGGGCGCGTGGACGTGCGCGAGGATGTACAATGCAGCGGTCGCCTGGGGCCTTAACGACGTGGCGGCGTGGCTGGAAGCGAACGAGGCTGGAAGGCACCTGCTTCCTCTGTGGGATGACAAGGGCGTGCCTGTTGCAAGTCGAGTCGACATCGCGAAGATGGTCCTACGGGCAGAAGAGGAATGGATTTTCTTTTATTAGAGGGTTAGGATGGATCGAGCTGACCTCTTGCACAGCACTGCCGATGTGAAAGAGTTATTTGTCTCTCCCCAGTTTTAGGTTCCAGCGGAGGCCAAACAATTACGTGCTCATTGGCCTGATGAGGCGGGGAGCGGGAAAGGCGGAAGACGATTAATTCCACTGTGGCCAGCATCCCAATCAAAGGGAGCACACGCATTAATGAACCGGCGATGCCCCTCTTCGCGTCCTGTGTCCCAACGGAAGCCGCTGGCTCCTTTTTGGCTGTCATGGCCAAGGTGCTCTTCCTCTCGCTGCCCCACTGTTACCTGACCTCAGAATGAAACAATGATTTCCCACGAAGCAGTAAGTGGCTTCCCTCTGACTCCAAACATACGCCGCCGTCAATGGCTGCTCGCCCACATTGTAAGCCAGCCTCGGAGCCCAAACAGTTCGCCACCCTGAAGAAAGCCCTAATTCTGTAGAGAGAGACCGGTCAGATCCGCACCATCAACAAGTCTACAAGGCACCGTGCAGGGTCGGCCACACTCCCGGTCACCCCTCGTGTCCCTGTGGAGCGCCGTCGTAACAACCACACCAGCAAGGGTTGGCTGGAGCAGGCCCGTCCGAGCCGGCAGAGTGGCACTAGTCGTGGGAGTCGTCACCCGAGCCGCCTTGCCCCCTCTCCGCATGGTCCACCTTCATAGCCGACGTCAGCGCCCTGCTGCGCGAAAACCGGCTGTCCAGTAGCGCCAGGGCGGTCGGTGTTCCTTCGGCGGTGATGGCGCCGTCCTGACGTGCGGCGATCCAACGACATACTACATGGGACCGTCCTGATTTGAGACAAACCGGCAATCCTGAGGCGTGACCGTACTGAAGAGGAGATGCAGCGCCCCACACATAGGGCTCCGTTCAAAACTGCGATTCCTTTGACCTGCAAATGGTTGCTCATGAGGTCGATCGACAAAGAGTAGGAGCAATGCGTGAGGGCCTTTGACGGCGAGAGCGCCTCCGTAATCGACACGAATCTCGTAGCTGGAGCAGATTTACTTTTCAATCAATCAGCGTCAGGTAATTGACCTGATATCTCTCTTGAACTGGCGCCAGTTTCGCAGATGGCCTGCACGGCAATCTGTAACAGTGTGGCCCGTGCGAGGTTAATATGGCGGTAATGCCGTAGTCAAAGCGTGCACTGTGCCAAGCCCACCTAGGTGCTTCACGGCGACTGGCAAGGGAAATGATAAGGGGCAAGCAAAACTGTCCCACGTACGCCGGCCCACCTGGCGCTTGGGATATAGATAGAAATGACCGTTGTGCCCTGGAAACAGGCGCAGTCGGCACACAGGAGATGGCGCGAGGTGCACAGATGGCAACAATTATCATTCGCTGGCCATGGTCCCGCATCCTGACCCTCAGCGGGGGGGGGAGCAGCAAGGGCCTAGCCGGCCCGAGCAAGGCGGGCTCCCCTTGTGTCTTGGCGCACTTCCTCCGGCATCATGTGCCTCCTATGTCTTTCAAGATACATATACATGACTGTGACCATGCATTAAGCAGGCCACAGCCGGCACACATTAAACAGGCCAACCAAGACGTACGCATCATGGCAAGGGATGGGGTCTGGAGGGGGCCGCGGCATCGCTAGCAGCGCCCGCTCGTACCTCTGCACTTGTTGGCGCGCCTGATGCACCACCTGGCCCACAGCGACGCTGGTCGCCGGCTTGCCTGGCCCTGCCTCGACCTATTCCACAATAAAAGCAAAAAACAAGCAAGCAAGCAAGCAAGCAAGCAAAGTTATTGTAACCATTCAGCTCTGCGCTTGGAGGTGAAGAGCCGGCCACGGCAGGCCTGTTACCTGACTCTGGTGGTATGGTCCCTGCGAGTGAGTTGGTCCTGCCTCTCCTCGTGACGTCTTGTGGTGTGAGGGTAGGGTGAGTACAGAGGGACAGCGAAGCACACTGGCTCTTCCTGGCTCGTTGTGTGCTTCTTCCGCCAGACCTGTGCTGCGGCGTTGCAGGGGCAACGTGTGACACGCTGTCATGGGCGGGTTGATGTTCCCTTTGCAACAGGCCCGGCCAGATGGAGAGACTTGCGCAGCGAACTCTGCTGCTGTGCTCAGCAATCAACGGGCTCACGTGCCGTCACCGTTCTTGATCCTGCCATGCAGGGATCGTTGAATATGCTTGCACTCTCAACCTGGCGTAATACCCACCACCTGGGGTTACCTGGGTAGTGTTGGGGTGGGGGATTGGGGAAGGCCGGGCCACGCCTACCCGATCAGAGACTTGCCTTGCCGAGTGGAGAGGCTGCCGGCCCACCAGGCAAAGAGCCTGAAGCGTAGACCATGGCCCGCCATCAGCCGATCACATTTTAAGAATTCTTGCATGCATTGCTTGAGATCGCCCTAGAGCCGCGACTTGTACGAGACCTACCCGTTGAGGAGGCAGCAGCCGCCGGAATCGCTGGGCGTGGACGCTGGAGGTTGTCGGGGTACCAAGCGCTCTTTCGCCCGCCGTGTGGCCGGGTCGTCTTCTTAGGTCTCACGCGCATTCGGCCTCGCACACACGACGATACACCAGCACAGCCCCTGACTCGGTGGGAAAGTCCTCCTCCGGTGCAACTCGCCGCTGAGACGAACTTCCAGGCCGTAGCGGATACCTGTGGTGGGTATTGACAATCCCATACCCCAGACCAGGCTCCAGCACTGCCGAGTCGGCCTAGTTGAGGTGATGCTCCTCGACGCAGCAGCTAAAGCCAACCACCCCTCGACCGACGCTTCGACCGGTTCCCCGACCCACAACGACATTGCAGCAAGGGGCCTTACGGCACTGAGTGTTGTGGCCCATCCCATTGCTGCCCACCAAAAAATTCTCGTTGGTGGCGCCTTTGCTGTGATTCCTCCTTGTCCCGTATGTGTGCATAGGTCTCGCTGTGACCAAGTACGCAGGCCTTCTCTTCCAATTAGAAGTGCCAAGAACACACGAGAGAAGATAATGGGGGGGGGGTTAGGGCTCACCTGCCGTGTGGGTCAGGAAGCAGCATCCGAGCCTCCAGAGTGGAAACAGTACTGATGCCGTGGCACGTCATCCCTCCCTTCCCACCACTGTGGATGGGGCCTGTCCTTGGTGACGACCAAGAGTCCGGTTTCTGCTCGTCATCCCGTTTTCTTCCCCCCAACCCAAATGAACTCGAGAGCAGTACAGGACCTACGGTTGAGAAAATGGGAAGCAGTTTGGGGCCTCCTCATACTAAAAGCAAAGGGCCTTGCAAGAGCACAAATAAATGGATTCTTCAGAAGTTGCGATGCAACTTAGTCCTCTTGGCGCACCACGGGGCCGTGGGCAAGGACAGGCTTGGCTTCCTGTGCCTGGGAGCCGGACCCCAGTCCATTGGACGTCAGGCAGATGGTTACTTGGATCTCGCAGCCAAAGATCCACCGGCACCAGACGTTGACCTTGGGGAAGAACGACGCGAAGTTGCTCTTCGAGGTCCACTGGTTCTGGTAGGGGAAGCCCGAGTCGTAGTGCTGGTCAGTGCTCTCAAAGTAGCGGTCGTTTTTCCAATCGGTGTTGCACAATTGGTCGCCGTACTGGACGTCGAAATTGCCCTTGAAAGCCTGAACCGAGTAGTTGCCGCTGTAGACGCCCGTCGAACAGGGCAGATTCGGGGGGAAGTACGTGGTGATGTCCTGGTCGTTCATGTACAGTTGCTGGTTGGTCCAGCAGACCGTGTACGCCTCGGCCGAGTAC
>CDFE01040622.1:0-19841 GCA_000826465.1 Acanthamoeba mauritaniensis | reverse complement strand
AACTCACTGTGCGTGGTACCTCCAGGTGGAGGAGTGGTTGAAGAACCTGGAGACCAACAACCTGCAACGCGTGCCCATCGGCTCGAAGGTACAGGAAAAGAGCGGACCCGTCAGCGATCAATTTCTCAGGATGGATGATTGACTTCTCTCTCTCTCTCTATGTGTGTGTTCTTTTCAGGCCATGCCCAAGGAGGCAGTCACGACAGTAGAGGAGGAGAGTAACCGCTACGTGGCCAACAACAACGCGAGGAAGAAGAAGACCGTCATGATCGACTGCCAAACAAACCAGCTCTTGACCCCCTTGTCTGACATTCCCGCGACAGACGAGGTACACCCCACGCTCAGAGCGGACCTAAGGTTGGATCGCTCACCCCTTGCGTTGGCTTGTTCGCCACCGTGCCTCCAGGAATCGACGCAAATGGACATCCCGCTTGGCGAGAGAGTGATGAACCTTCGCGACAATGGCCCAATCCCGTTCGGCCTCAAGGGCACCGTCACCGGCATCGTGAACAACCTGCTGGAGGTCGTGTTCGACGAAGAGTTCCTTGGCGGTACCAACCTCGGCAACAGATGCTCCGACCTGCGTGGCCAGCAGCACATCCCGGCGACCACGATGCTCAACCTGGGCCGTGGACACGGTGCCAAGCGTGGTGGCCGCAACTCTGGCCCGCAGCAAAACGCCTGGGCTGCCAAGGCCGACAGAGGGCAGCACGGTCCCAGAGATCAGAGCCAGGGCCAGCAGCAGGCGCCTCACCAGCACCACCAGCAGCAGCCCCGCCCCAACCGCGGCGGGCAGGGAGCCGACAAGCCTGTGACCATTCTCTCCAGTAGGGGTGGTGAAAAGAGAGACGTGAGGAAGTCTGGTGACAAGGTCGCCTACAGGCCGAAGCCACAGCCGCAACAAGGTTGGCCGCCTCTTCTCTTATGTTCTTTACTCAGACCCCCCTGTTATTAACGGCACTCTCTTCTGTGCTCCTGTTCTGCTGCTCTCTAGGGGAGGATGGTGCCGCGGTCGAGGGGGCTACCCAGCCGGCACCCGGCAAGAAGGAGCGTTCCAGGAAGAACGGCTCCAAGCCGTCGTCTCTCTCGTCGTCGACCGGAAGCGGCGGCTCCAACAATGGCCAAAGCACCGAGGAGGAGGTTGCCGAGTACTGGAACAAGCTCCAGTCACAGCATTCCGAGCCCGAAGGGTACGTCCTGTCCGCGCGCGTATTTGTTTGGGCCACCAGCTTAGACGCGACGCTCTGCTTGTGTGGGCCTACGACTTGGCGCGCACACAGGGAGCCTGCGGGCACCAAGCCAAGGAGGGAAAGGAGGCGCGGTGGTGGCAAGAGGAATGCAGCCCACCCGGCTGCCGCGGAACTGCACGCATCCCCTCAGGTACTCCTCCCAGCTTTGCTCAGCATCAGTCCGTGCACACGCGCGCAATTAAGTTGTCAACGTAGTTCTCTGATGACGTACCAACTCTCTTTTTTAGCACACCGCCGGCCCCACTCTACTGCCGCCCCAGGGCGCAGCGCCGGCTTACCCGCTCTACTACTACCAGCCTGCACCCAACTTCCCTCCGCAGCCCTACATGATGCCCCCGCAGTACCCTGGTACCCTCCCCCTCCAGCAATCTTCTCGTGTGCGAGTGAGTTGAAGAGCATCAGTGTCACACTCACCTGCTGGATTTTAACCCGCAACCTAGGCGTACCTCCCGCTGCGGCTCTCTATGGCGGTGTGGCGATGCCTTTGGCGGGCGCTGGGCCGACGCCCGCCATCCCCATCCCGGGGCTGCCCGTTCCCCTTCAAGTACCGCTGCAGCCTGCCACGGCAGCTGCCCCTCTTAACTGGTAAGTGTGGCGTACCGGCTTCTCTCTGGGTGGTGTGGTGTGGTGTGTGTCGGCGTGCTGGAGTGGTGTCTGTGAGTTTAGGTTTTGTTGGCTGACGCGCATCTGGGCGGGCAAACATCAGGCAACAGCAAGAATTGGTCAGCGAAAGCGCCAAAAAGCCCCCGCGCGGGGGTAGGGGCAACAGGGGCAGAGGCAGGAGTGGTCGCGGTGGCTACGCTGGTGGCGACGGTCAGCAGCCGCCCCAGCAGGTACCTTGTTTCCTTGTTTTCGGGGTTGATGGGCCTTTCCACCATCACTGACTCGCTCATGTGCGCAGCAATGGCAGCAATTGAATCCTGATGACGCCACAGCAGCTTCCCAACAGCAACAGCCATCACGTCAGAGGAGAGGGAGAGGTGGCAGGAACAGGCTGGACAGGGATGGGGATAGGCCAGAACAACCCCATAAGGACCAAAAGGATCAGCTCACCTGGCAGCAGAAGATGCTCCTCTAATTCTCTTATAAGGAGGGAGCTGAAGCAGCAGGAATTGCGCACTTGAGCCTCTTGTTGTCACTGACCCGTAACAGTAACCTTCCTACACTGCCCTACTTCTTTCCTTGTCTCATCAAGCAGCACAAAAACACCAACACACAAAGACAAACTGAGCAGAGTTTTGAAGGTATGGTTCCCAGCAGCGCGACATGACTCAACCACAGCGGCAGCATCAGGTGTGGCGCGGCGACAACGACGGTAGCAGGTGTGGCGCGCCAACCACAGCGGCAGCAGTGGGCGTTGCCTTAAGGCAAAGAACAGTGAGGGCGAGGGCGGCAATTACCACGGCAACGGCAAACTCAGCAAGGCAAAGCGCAGTGGGGGTGCGGGGCGAGTGCGGCGAGGCGAAGCGAAGGGCGGCGTCTCTCCGGGTCAAGTGGCAGGAGTGGTAGGCCGCGGCGTGGTACAGGGCGAAACACAAGTTAATCAACAACGATCATTTTGGCGCTTTTATCCTGGGAAACAAAATCTTTTTTGCATACTTTCATGCAGTTACATTCGCCACTACTATCACAGCAATAGCCAGGGCAATAACACAGATAACGACGAGCAGCGCAACACCAGATACGATGTTATTGCAACGGCAGCGTTTTCGCCAGAGTGCCCGTCGCTCTGCTGCTCGCTCCCGTTCTTGACGCTGGACTTCTGCAAGCCACTCCACGTGCCAGTGCATCACCTGAGGATGAGCAGCTGTCGCCAACCTGTTCCATCGCTGGTTGACCACTCGAGCCGACAGCAGTTCCGCAAGCGTAAGACTCGCAAAGATAGCCATGACTATCTCATCAGGCAGCAGATCAAAGCCTTCCAGGAGTGGTGGTTGGCGACGCACGAGGTGCGATGGTCCTAATCTGTTCCACCGCTGACCGCAGTGAGCTCGTGCTGCCATGTCGTAGGTGGTGAGAGAGTTCAGCAGAGGTTGAGACGGCAAAAAATAAATTTTGGTCGCAAGGGGCCCCTTGCGTGAGAGTCGCGTGCCGACTGTACGGTTCTTGCTTGGGCCTACAACACCCGGTCGTTCGCCCGCGGATGATTCACAAAAGTGACCGACGCGGTGCGTGGCTTGCCATCGCTGTGAGGGCTGGCGCCGACGAGACGAAGCCGTCTAGGCGAGCTGGGCCGCTGTGACGAGGCACGGAGACAGGTCGCGCCACCTCGTGGTGGAGCAAGCGACCAGCTCTCTGGGCGGGGATGAGGTCGTCGCGCATCCACTGCTCGCGATCCTGCTCAACGACTACACACCATAGCCGCGTACACCATGCACACGCAGCGCTTCCACGCTGTGGGACGGGACGCATCCAGATCAGGAGATTACCACATCTCTGGCCTGTTCCAACACACGTTGTTGACACTCACAACAGTGTTGATGGAGATGGAGAACAAGGACAGCCAGATGAGAAAAGGTGTCCTACCACAGCGCGTCTGTGAGACCTTTCATGTGTGGTGCACTGCTCAACATTGCAAATCGTCACATATTATCGAGACTAAACGCGCGCCCGTCAACATTGCACGGGCGTGACTTGACTGAGTCGGGGATGCTGGGGTCTGCGAGTACGTGGCGCTCAAAGGCCGTGGCGGCGACAGACGCGGCCAGCGATGCGATCTTGGTGACGCGACCGTCGAAAACGTGTTTGCCGTCGCCGCCGGAGAAGGCGTCAAACACGAGCGTGATCTCGTCAGACTGTGTAGGCCGAGCGAGAGTTGACAAAGAACTTCATGAGTTCTCGCGCGGTCGACTCCATGGCGTCGGTTATTCTGGAGTCCCAGAGCTTGTCGAAGGCCTTGGTGTAGGTACGAAAGCCATCGACCCGCACCAGAAACGGTTTGGCGGCGTCGAGGAGCACGCCTTGCGCGGCCTCGCAGGACTTTATGCGCGCACCCAAGGCTGCTGGCTGCTGCTCGTGTTCCATGCCCGAGGTGCGGGGTGGTGGGGTGTTTGGGTAGCGAATCGAAAAGATGAGGAGTACAACTACCTCTTCTTCGCCAGACGTCAGCAGATCGAGACCGGGGTCGAGGACAAGTTGAGGGCAGCCCGGGTTACTGGCTCGGCTGAGCCGTAGGGGCTCATCAGGACGATCGACCGCGGAATAGGCCGCAGCAGGCCTGGCGACTTGTTCGGGAGGTGTGCCGAGCGCGGTGAAGCTCTGATGGTCTCCACCACCTGCCGGAGCCTGTGGTAAGGGGACAGCCCGCTCCCGCAGGTGGTGGCAGCTGTGGAGGGGCGCTGATCGTCTCGTCGAGGACCGGTCCAAACGCGGATGGCGGAGGCGCGTCGGTACTTGCGCTAGCAAAGGCTGCGGTCAACGTTCGCTTCGTCCAGGCGCATCGAACGCGATGGTTGGCTGCCGTGGGGTTGGCGGTAGAATGCTGCATGTTGTTGGAGTCGGCGGTGGAGGGCCAAGTAGATGACGTACTCGTCGTCCGCAAAGTCTGACGGCTCGCTTGGCGTGGCGGCCAAAAAGCAGTGGACATTTCTGGAAAGGACGAGAAGAAGGCGCAAAGTTTTCATTGAAACGCGGTTGGGATTGGTGGGAATCACGCGAGAGGTAAAGCTAGCACTGGCAGCCACTCGACGAAGTAGGCCAGTGGCGCACGGAGCGAGGACGCAGAGCCGCATGCGTCAGTTGCTGACACGCGCTGCTCCCAAATAGCTCCAGTACCAAAGGCCGACACAGCCTCCACTGTCACGTTGTAGGAGCCTGTTGCGCGGTAGCAGTGCGTGTACTCGACGGCAGCCAAAATCGACTCCACGGGGCCATCGATGTTCTTGGAGGTCTTGTCGCCGAAGGTGACAGTGTAGGTCGGCACGAGGGAGGCCGGGTTGACGAAGCTTGACCTGAGGGAGTCGGACAGCGACGAGGCGAGCGAGAGGCGGAATCCAAGGCCGGAACCACTAACAAGCGAGGAGACGTTGATGCTGAGGTTGACCTCTTCCGTCAGGTACCCGATGATGGCTGCGACAAAAGGAACGCGGCTGGCCTCAGGAATCATCTCGAGGCTCAGTGTGGAGGTAACGGTGGCAAAATCGAACCGACGCCCTGTAACACACCACCATACCCGTTGTAATAAGAAACATGGCAAAGCAAGTTGTGGAGGGTCAGAGTTGATGACTTTACCTTGGTATTGCTTGCTTGGCTGAGCACGTTTACCAGCAACCGCTGACGCACCATTGCCTTGAACAAGATCAAGGATCTCCCTTGGGAACAGCGCCTCTGAACAACAAGAGACCATGAGCAACTTGCCCCAAAGGGATGCTCTCCTGAGGGCGCAGGCGTACCAGTGGTGGTTTTCAGGGCTGACACGCATCGGCTACTGGGTGTATCAAGAAGCTGGAACGACAGCTGCTGGAAAGCTGATGATGATGGCGAAGAAGGCGGGGATTAGGATGGGGGGACACTGGTACCAACTCCAGAGAAGAGACGTACCTTTGGGTCCATTAACAAGGCCTCTGAAGGTAGAGGTGGGCACAGAAGCACCGCTTGGACAGGTGTCTCCAACCAGCTGACTGTCAATCAAGAAGCTGTCAAAAATGTAGAGGCACATGGTGAGCTCGGTTCTGGTCTAAGCAAGAAGCTGTGAGGGAAGGTGGCAGTCAGGCCACGCACTTGATGAGAGAGGTGTCGCTGTTACTGTTGATTACAGGCCTGGCCAGCACGGGAGCCAGGGCGCCACTCAAGAACACTCTTCCGCCCATGACTGTGTACTCACGCAGCACCTCACGCGTCTGCACGAACACACGATATCTTTTGTTAAAGGTGGACCGAGGTGGAGGAAGTAGACGGTTTACCATCTCAGGTATAGTCTGCAGAGATCCAACGATGCCATTGTTGCCGGATAGGACGAAGACGATTGGGTAAGAAGAGATCCACCAGAGATCCTCCACAGTCAGGGGAGTCGCCACCGCCTCCTGCACTGTCGAGTTGAAGCCCAGCGCAAGGAGGGCTGAAGTGTATAGGCCCTGTGTAAGTCATTAGGTTATTAATGGATTTACCGATGGCGATGCAAGGCATGTTCATGTTAGGAATGTGGGTACCAGAATGGTTGACGATGAATTAGAGGTTCCCATGACATTGACGATGAGTATGGAGGTAGAAGTAGGGGTAAGCACGCGAGCCCAAAGGGGCATGTGCACTTCGTATGAGGCGCTGGTCAGCACGATGAAGCCTTGGTTGTCTCCTGCGCATTAGAGTCCGAGCAATGAGTACAGTTTTCAGACAGAGACTCTTTTGTTCGAGTCAGAGAAGCTAGGAGAGCATGTGAACCTGAGTTGACTCCAACGGTCAAGGTGTCAAATGTTACGTTGATCTGAGCGGTAGCCCCGGGAGCTAGCGTGATGGAGCTGGGCGCAAAGGTGATCCTGCATTTTGCCCAACTCATCAGCGCAACTCATGATGGAATCAGCCAAACTCACAACAATTGGGAAAGCAAAGCATACCCAGTAACTGGAGTGGAATAATTGGCAGCAGAATTGAGGCCGGTGAAAACTGAAGTGATAGTGTACGTCTCCGAAGTGTTTGCTACGCTGAATACGTCCACTTGGATTGTTTTCTGGGTGACCAGGGCGGATGAGGTTAGCTCTGACCCGCAGGATTAATCATCGTTTCGCGATCACTATAGTTGCAGCGCTCTTACCTGTTGACCCTTGGTCAGGTAGCTGAATGACAGGGAAGGTGGATCCAGGAGCGCGCCAGGATTGATAGCACCTGCAAGGTTGAGGTTACCTGCTCCCATCTCTGAGGAGCTGGCATGGTCAGTTCTGCAACTCTTGGCTTGTCCGCCAGACGTGACGACGTACCAAGAGGCTGAGCAGCTATGCCTGTAGAGTTGGAGATCACGCCCTTCCACTTGGCTGACCCCATGAAGGCGGCCTTGACCTGCTTCGGAGTCCATCCGGGCCAGATCTGCTTCATCAGTGCTGCAGCACCAGCCACCACCGGTGTGGCGAACTGTCCAGTGTTGGAAATCAGCAGAACGGTTAAACATGGAAGTGAACAGGAACAGCGGGAGGGGGTGGGTACCGAGGTTCCGCTTTGGACGGCGAACTCGACGCTTGCAAGGGCAGGCGTGGGTCCGTAGCCCTGCGCCAAAATATCCACGCCTGGCGCAGTAATGTCCGGCTTGAGGGTGCGCAACACTGACGGGCCTCTGTTTTCGATCACACAAGCAACAGTTAAATAAACCCAACATCGGCCCGCGAAGTTGTCACAAGAGCCCACCTGCAGCTTGTGTTTGCCACCATGTAGGCCTGGGTATCCACAACCGTTCCCGAGTCGGTGTCCAGATAGGAAGCCTTGGACGTGGCGCCCACAGTGATGTAGGCATCGCTCGCATGGATCGAAGTAGACAAGAAGGGACCTTCGTTACCAGCAGCCTGAAGGGTGTAGTTTAACGGGTCCTTTTCAACTACAGGACGCCTAGCAGAGCCAACAATAGCGGTAGGTGATGCCTACCATGGCGACGAACATTCCCGCACGGACAAGGTTGACCAGCGCCCGGTCGATGGGGCTGCACGTACATAGATATACCAGGCCAGGTTCACGTGGTCAGCACGGAAACCTTGAAGGTGACGGTTCGGTGAGCTTCGCACCTGAAAGGCCCATCATCGTAGTTGTAAGCAGGCCATGCCCAAGAGTTAATGGCAACATCGGCTCCGTCGCTGAGGGCAGCCTCCAGAGCCTGGATGATGGGGATCTCCTGTAGTTGCAACAACATAGGAGGGCGGCCTTTATCAGATAGTGTCACGGTGACTGAAAGCACAACAACCACTACCGGATTCCGATTCCCAGCAGATGACAAAATGTCCTTACCGAGAAGGAGATGCGGTAGTTCATGATCCAGGCCTGAGGAGCAATGCCGTGAATCAGCCTGGTGAAGGTGCCCCAAGTGGCATTCACCTCTACACCGCCCGCGATGGACGCCGAGAAAGTACCTAAGGGTGAACAAATTTGCCATTTACAATCACGGATGTGAGCTAACGTCTCATTGGTTTATACCGACGCCAATGGCGATTGCCTGGAGCAACTGCGTACCGTGAGCGTTTGGGTCATCAATGCCAGGGTTGGACGGAAACCCGGGTGTCGTCGAGAAGGCCTTGGACACTATCACCTTGCCGTTGCAGTTGGTCACGTCACCCTTTTTGGCGTCTGTCCAGCCTGGTGGATAAGAGAACCTACATAGCCAATAACTCGCGATTAAGTTCGTGCTTACACGGTAGAAATAATGACCGCGGCGTCTTGATCTGGCTGTATCAGTTGGTACCCTGTGCCATTGAACATCGGCGCTGCTGCATACACTCCGTTGTCCACCGAAGCAATCTGACCTCCCACTCAAGTCAGTATTGAACGACAACACCAACGCGAGTTCAACTTTGATTTACCTTGATTCCTTTGCCGGCCATCGATATATTCCCAATGCTAGCGGCAGAATAAGCAGCATTCAGGTTGATCGCCTCACCACTCGAGAAGAGCTTGGGGACTACGCGTCTCTCCTGAGAGACTGAATTGTGTTTGTGTCGATGGTGAGTCACAACATGCTACAAGTTGCGAAGACATTATGGGTAGAAGAATAATTGCCAACCCTTTTGTGCGACAACCCTCGTAAACGATGAAACAGCAAAGAAAAGGATACTATACCACTGCGGACGTGCGGAAGGTTCTTCACCAGCCGAACGAACCTCTCCGGTTGGTCAAGGTACTGCTCGGGGACACGCAAAGCCAGCCCGTGCAAGGCGATGGTGAAAATGGCCTCGATCTGCTGGCCGGCGTGGTCATACGTCCGAGCAACGTACTGCCTGGTGCCCTCTGACCAGCACCAACAACGAGAACAATAGTGAGGAGTCCAAGTACCAAACTGGTTGTCGAGCAGATTAAATGGGCTTGGACACGGGGAGGACAAGTACCAGTGTCGCGTTCCTCTTTGGAGAGGCCAAGGGCGTCGCCAAGATGACTCAAGAAATTGGTTCTCTCTGTCTCCATCTTGTCCAGGTGCTTCCTGGCCTCGACATTACTGGCAACAAGCTGGGAGTACCTGTCGGTGGCGTGGTGCTCGATACCCGCCACTTCGTCGTTCAGCACATCTCTCTTGCGCTGCTGTTCCTCCAGCAGACCAGGTCCGAAGAGGTGCGCCAGTGACTCCGACTCGAATTCGACGATCACATGGCCGCGGACGTACTTATCCACAATGGTGCTGGAGGAGGCGGCGGCAGCAGAGAAGGAGCCGACAGTTATGGCCACGGCCACGAGAAGCCAAAGCGCAGTACCGGAAATGCGCATCACCAACCGTCCGACAGTTCGGTCTGATGCTAGGTTGTGTTGGTTTGTTGGTGGTGAGGAGGTGAAAAGACTCGGGTCCAGGGCACCCTTTTGTTCGCGGCTGGACCTTGGAGGCTTTACCGTGAGTGGCTCGGCGTACACCAACCAGCTTGCTTCATCTTCAAGACAAGTTGACCAAGATCTGCATTAACAAGAGAAAAAAGTAACAAGATGTGCATTAAAATGACCAAATCTAGGCCAACTAAAACCAGCTAGTCTCTCCCATTGGGTGGTACTATTACTTTAATTCTCTTTGTTGCTTTGATTGGTCATCATCAGCCAACCAATTTTTGTCAAACCGCGCTTCACTACTAATGTTGATCCCATTGGACCACTGACATATTTGTTGTGAATATCTGATTCCCAGCCATGTGATGGTAGATAACTTTACTATTTTAACTTTGGCCAGTCGCCAGGAGGCGAAGCGCTTGCCCCCCCCCCCATATGAACCAACATCAGCAGTTCATCTACCTGGACCAACACCAAGCCAGGGACGAAGTAGAAGCATGGTACTGCGCCTCCTGCCACTAAGTAACGTCATCAGGCTCCTGAAAACCCTGCTGCCCTCCGGGCTCGTGCCCAGACAGAGGTTGTACACGCTCTACCAGGTGTTCTGTATGAGCAGCGGGTTGGAGAGCACCACAGTGTCGGGCTTCGGCCGCATGGTTTATCGCGTGTTCCCCGACCCAACACCAAGAGGAACTACTCAGGAGTGCGTTTGGCCATGTCGGATGACGCTGGACCAGTACCAGCGCCCAGCCCTCCCCCACAGCCGTCACAGATCCTAGCTCCCTTACAGCAACCTCAGCCCTTCTACACACTGCGGCCCTCGCTTCCTTCGCCCTTTTGCCTCTCGTCACTCTTTGCTCCGCTCGCCACCACTCATCACCATTGGACAACCAACAACGGTGCGCCAGCAGCAGCAGCCTTTGGGTGAGCGAAACGCCGGGATTGCGCTGGCTGGGTACGTGGATCCACGTGCGCATCCCTGGGCCGCGCTCCCGATCCTACTGGCCTACTGGAGCTGGTTGAAAACTGTACTGGAGCCGAGTTCGCACATATTGTTCAGCTCGCCCGAGCCATTCGTCCGTCCCACCCCGCCTTCGAGCGTGCTTGTTTCCTGAAGCTAACGTCATCCCGCGCGTATGTGAGTTCAGAGATCTTCCTATTGACGACAAGTCGATACGCCACCACGGTGACCAACGTCACCATGGTGTCGAGTTGCCGTGGTCGAATCCACGGCAACATATCCATATAAAATGGACCGTGGCTATGGCCACTGTCTCCATGACAAGTGGTATAGCCTTGGCTACACCCACATACACACATATAAATATCTGTAACGCTCAAAGCGTTTATTTGTCTCACGCTTACAATATAACACCATCTCTCCTATTCTACTGTCCAAACATCCACTAAGTCACTCGCTAGAGGTTATGGGCCCACCTAGCCAGACAGTATGAATCACGTACATTCCTCCCCAATCACGCTCAAGAACAACGAGACCTTCTTCGACTGGCAGTACACACTCAAGGGAGCACTACTGGTCAAGAAGTTGTGGCTGATTGTCATTGGGACTGAACAGTGACCTACCCCAACTCCGCCACCGCTACCCAAATTCGTACCGCCAGTGTGTGGCACACTGCAGATTGCACCAGGCGCCACGGAGGCACAGGTCCTCACCGCACAACAACAACTTGAGGCTCAACATCAACAAGCCATTCAGACCGCTCAAGCCGCAGCTGACCAAGCCAACATCAAGCGCGCTGCGGACCACCTCAACAAGTATGTTGAACTTCAGCAGGACTTCGACAAGTGCGCCAGCGTAGTGCTGGGCATGATCTACCTTTCGATCGACCCAGCTCAAGCCCCTCGTCGCCAATCTCGAGTCGCCGGCTGAGGCCTACAAGGCAATCTGTGGTCGCTACGAGACCAACAAGACGTCCCAGCTCATCCGTTACCACTCTGAGCTCTTCGCGCTCAAGATGGAGGGCGACACCGATCTACACGTGCACTTTGACAAGATTGACACCCTCGTGCGACGGATCACCCTCGTTGACACCGCACCATCGGAGGCCATGATCGCAACGATCACTATCTCGAGCCTCCCCTCACGGTTCGACGCCATCAAACCTGTAGTACGAATGTGGGACGCCGTCAACAACGACAAGCTGCGCACCGTACTACTGCAACACGACCTCTCATCACATGAACCCCCAGTGCTGAAGGAGTCTCTTCTTCTCTCCAGAGTCCACGACAGCCAGCAACCGAGCGAGAGCAAGGACCGCGGCAAGAATGACCAACGCAATCACCACGACCACGGCAATGCGCAGAAGAAGAAGGTTTGATGTAACCACTGCCAATACACCGGGCACCTCTGGAAGGAGTGCTGCAAGCACCTGCGTGGCGAACCGGCTGCCCTCAAGGGCGGCCACTGCAGCAACACAATGCAGGATGCACTGTCGGCGAATGGCCAAACAACAGCCAACAAGCGCGACGTGTGGTTCCTTGATACTGGTGCCACGTCGCACATGACGTGCAACCAGGCATGGCTGCACGGCTACGAGCCCCTGCCTGTCAACAGGGTCACTCTCGGCAACAACACCATGATCGACGCCGTCAGCACTGGCACCATCCGCAGCTTCACCACCATCAACGGACGCAACGTGTCCCTCATGCTGACTGGAGTACTGCACATACCCCAGCTGGAGAAGAATCCGATCTCACTGAACTGCATTGCTGAGCATGGCTTTGTTGCTGTCCAGGACCACCGTGGGTGCACCATTCGACATGTGAGGTCGGGCATGGTCCTGCTTGTGGCTTCCCCAAGTGACAGAATGCTCTGCGTGCCGCTGACACCGTCCCCTGCACCTGTCGAGCACCAACAGTCGCTGGTCACCACAGTAAAGACCACCACACTGAACCAGCTACACCATCAGCTGGGACACATCAGTGAGCAACACCTTCACCTCATGGCGAGGGCACACGACCTCAGCCTGCCACACGGCAACACTCTCGAGCAGTGCGTCCCGTGCATCAAGGGCACACAGTCGAAGCCTGCCATTGGTAAGGGGCCAGTCGCCAGGGCGGCTACACTGATGCACACCATCCACTCTGATGTGTGCAGGCCCATGCCAGTTGAGTTGTTCTCCCAGCAGCTCTACTTCGTCACGTTCATTGACGACTGCACCAGATACACTCAGGTGCACCTCATGCGCCACAAGAGCAAGGTGCTGAGCAAGCTCCAGGCGTTCATCGCCGCGCACAAGACTCAAGGCCACGTACACATCCTCAAGTCAGACCACAGTGGCAAGTACATCGGCGATGTCGTGCAGGAGTGGATGGTGCGTCGCGGCATCCAGCACGTCACCGCGCCAACCTACTTGCCTGAGCACAACGGTGTCACCGAACGGTACAACCACACCGTCATGAACATGGTGCGCTCCATGTTGTCGGACGCCGGCCTGGCGAACCAGTTCTGGGCCGAAGCCCTCAACACCGCGGTCTACATCAACAACCGCATGCCATCCAGGTCCATCAACAACATGGACCCCTTCCAGCTTCTCCACGGGCGCACACCCAGCATCTCAAAGCTGCAGCCGTTCGGCTGCTGTGCCTACATCCTCACGCCTGCACAGATGCGCAACAAGCTCCAAGACCGCTCGCGCGAGGCCGTCTACCTTGGCCCGTCGGTCAACGGCACCCACCATCGCCTGTGGGTCCACGTCAGCGGCACCATCACCGAATCGCGTGACGTTGTCTTCTGTGCTGCCCCTGCAGCAGCACCATGCAACCTGCTTGCCACCCTTCGGATCCCCAAGCTGAAGACTACTGCCATCACACCACTGATGGATGACGAGGAGGTGGATGAGCCTGAGCCACTCAACACCACCCACACGGAGGGCGATGACTTCACCATGCTGGCAGACGACGAGGACACCCTGAGTCCGCCTGCCTCCCCAAACAACATCCTGGGGGAGCAGCTCTGTTATGATGATGATGACCTCCACGGCCATGAGGCCAGTGGGTTGGCTGGGCACCAACATGACCAAGACATCACTGTACCCATGCCAGACCCTGAGCCCACCCTCGACGCCGACCACCTACTACCACCGGAGCCTGAGCCGCAGCGCAAGCCGGCAAAGCTCTCCACGAGGAAGCAGAACAAGGTCACGACGGTGACTGACCCACCGTGTCGATCCAGTCGAGTGGCCAAGCCCTCTGCCATCCTCAACCGCGATGAATGGGTGGTGGACGACCATCACCACCACGCCGTGGTCGCAGCCACGGACACCGCACGCATCACGCCCAACTCCTACGCCGAGGCCATCACCTCCAAGGATGCCGACCGGTGGATCGCCGCGATGAAGGCCGAGTACGCCTCCATCATCCGCAATCGGACCTACCTGCTCGTCGGCCTACCTGCAGGACGGCGCGCCATCGATGCGAGGTGGCTGTTCAAGCTGAAGCTACTCGCCAGCGGTCTCGATGACCGCGAGAAGGCCAGGTGGGTTGTCAAGGTGGCGAGTCCCTTGAGCTCTTCGAGCTTGGGCCTGGGGAGAGCGCTCACTCAGCACTAAGTCACTCGCTAGACTTCCTGGTCCCGCACGATGTCAGCCCGCTAGATGAAGCAGCAAATCAGGTCTCCAACAATTCAACAGAGACCCTTATGGTGAGCGCTAAAACCCCCTCACCCTGCGGCCGGTGATCACATCACTCACTGCGTTGAAACAGACTACAAAGTGTACGATTGCCTATTTGTGGTGGCATGGTGGCAGCGCTTCCTGCTGGGAGTACCGCGAGGCCGCAAACAGGCCGCCGCAACGCTGGAGCGTATGCTGTGCGGGCCAGCGGCAAGTGCCACTGTCAGCTTCAGCCCCGCTATCGAGCTCCTCAGGTCCTGCACCCATGAGGTAAGGCCATTCTCCACACCTGCGCCCCACAGCGTGACCTGACAGGGCAGCCGCTTTGTCGCTCAGCCGTTGGCGTTTGCACTGGAAGAAGGTGCGTTGGAGAGGGTGATCGAACAGACATCGGAGAAGACGCAGCGGCCTCAGAAGGACCGATCCATCATGGTTGTGGTCAAGGAGTCAGTGGCCACGGTGCTCCTCTCCACCCTTCGATCACTGGCAACCGTGAACTATGGGGATCGATCACACGTCACCCTGCTTGCCCAAACGGTATGTCGCACCCACATTGGATACCATCAGTTCGAAGTGAGGTCTGTGTGACTAAACGTGGTGATGGCCTGCCTCGCTCTACAGCTCAACCAGATCAAGGAACCGAACTTTCTCGCACTGTGCTTGCACGAGCTGGACAACCGCGACCTGCTGGAGACCGCGCTCCATGTTCTGCCCTTCGTCTTCCATGACAACTCTCCTGGCCTGCATCTGCTCTTCACCCGATTGCTCGACGTATTCCACCCTCAAGACTTGAACCCCTAAGGGATGAGCTGCACAGTCTACTCATTTTCTGCTTCCATTGGTGGCTGTAGATGGTGCGGCCCTTCCGCGGAGTTCACCACCGAATGACTGTTGCGCTAGAACGAATGGGAGACGAAGAATAGAGAGAGAGGAGGTATTGTTGTTGTTCAATAAAGTAACAAGAAGAGATCGAGTCTCTTTTGTAGTTGAAAGTGTGTGTGAAGATGGGTGGTTACTGTTGGTAAACGTGGTGATGTGTCTGTGACACACTTTGCACAGGTGACGCGCACCTGTTCGATGTTCTTCTTCTTTGATCTTCTTCTTTGTTGTTGTCATTGTCACATCTGTCCTTTTCTTCTATTTTCTCTTGTTTTCTTGGACAGGTGACGTTGTGCCTTGCTGTTGTTACGCCAAGACTGAAGGCTTACTCCAACACCCTCCCAGTTGAGGATGGCGGTAAGTAGTTGTCTCCAAGGAGCTTCTTGATCTCGCTGAGCTTGGTTGCGGGTAGAGTGTTTGTCACAGGATCTGTGATCATCTTGGTGGTTGGACAGTAGAGTGGTTGAATGAATCCCTTTGCACTGTTGTTGGCAATGTGTAGGTGTTGAACGCTCAGGTGCTTGAGCCTGGAGTGGAACTCCTGGTGTTTCTCTTGTTTGTTGACTGCGAGTGCGCTCTGGCTGTCACAGTAGATGTTGATTGCTAGGTCTGTACTAATTCTGAGGGGTTCGAAGTAGTGTCAAATGTAGAGTGCTTGAGTGGTCATGAGTGACAGGGTGTATAGCTTGGCTTTGCATGATGAAGTGGGAACACTCTTCTGCTTGTGAGATGACCACATGATGGGACCTCCAGTGAGCAGGAAGACGTAGGCTGAGATAGACTTGTGATTGTCTCAATTACTCGCCCAGTCTGCATCTGAGTATCCTACTGGAATCAGGGACTCTGGTCCCTTCATCTGGCCTCTCAAGTAGAGGATCATATGGTCCCTCATTCCCTGGAGGTAGTGTAGGAGGTGCTTGGCTGCTTGCCAGTGTGTCTTGTTGTATCTGTTGACAAATCAACAGAGGTATGACATGTTGTAGGCTATATCCCAATGTGTGATGCATGTGATGTAGAGAAGCACTCTGATGATGGATTGATAGGGTAGATCTTGATACTTGGTGGAAGTGGAGCTGAGTGTCTTGAGTTGAAGGTTTGACTCCATCAGTGTAGTGATTGGCTTGCAGTTGGTCATCCTGGCTCATGTGAGTGTTGAAGTGATGTGGCTGCTCTGGCATAGCTCTAGCATTCCTGTGAGTACAGTTTCAAATGACTTCCAAGTGCCTCCTTGAGGGAGAGAGGTGTCTGAATGGAACTGATGACCATCAGTGTTGTTGTTGCAATGCACGTCTTGATGAAATGCACTCTGGGTTTGGTGGCTCTTCTGCTCTTCCTCACTGGTTCAATGATGAGGTTGGCCTTAGTTGAGAGATTGGCACACTTGGTGATTGTTGGTTCAGTGACTGGTGATTTGGCTGGATCAGGTTGACTGCTGCCTGGCTCCTCTCCTGAAGGAAACAGTTGTTTGTTGATGCTACTCCCCCCATTGTGAGAGAGAGGTGGTCTGGTAGGCAGCAATTGACCTTCAATGTTATGGTTGCTAACCAGTTTGTCAACAGGATTGGAACATGAGGTGGATACAGATGCAACTGGGCAGGTAGCTGCAGTTGATGGAGCTGCCATGGGCAGCACATTGTTGATGAACCTGAGGCCATGTGCCTTGGTCACAGTGTGTGTTCCAGGGACCCACACATGGTGGTGCAAGGCATTATGTGCTGGGCCTAGGTAGTGGACAAGCCTGGCAGTGTCTCCTAGCTTGTTGTGCATGTGTTTTGGTATGTGCATGTATGCATGCTCACTGAAGGCAAGGAGGTGCACCAGCCTAGGCAGCTGCCCCTCCCAGAGCTCATAAGGTGAGATGCCATCATTTGCTCTGGTTGGTGCATAGTTGATCAGCCATGTAGTGTAGGTGAGTGCCTCCACCCACAGTGATTTGGGGAGCTTGGCGCCTCTTGGCATGGCTCACACCATCTCCATGGTGGTGCATCCAGAGTGCTTGGTGACTCTGTTGTACTCCAGTGTGTATGGTGGTGTAGTGTCAGCTTGGACGCCATGTTCTTGCAGGACCTCTAGAAATGGCGCTCTGGTGAACTCGCCACCACAGTCTGATTGAAGCATGTGAACATGAATGTCCTTGGGCAGTGCCTTCAGCACCTCGCTGAGCTTGACACTGCATTCATCCTTGGTTTGAATGGGGAGATGAAACTGGTAGTGTGTGTGGTCATTGATGAACATGACAAACATGGTCTTGCCACCTAGGGACATGGTGGGCATGCTTACAACGTTGGTGTGCAAGAGCCCTCCCTTGCCCTCAGCTCACAGTGCTGGACCCTTCCTGATGGCCAGTCTGGTGCCTTTTGAGACCTGGCACACTGTGCATGGACTGAGTGACATTATCTGATCAAGGATGACCCCTGATGAGGGTGTCATCATTTGAACCAGCCTGGCTTGGCTGATGTGACCAAAGTGCTGATGTGCCTGATTCATCATGAGGATGACTGGCACAGGTGTGTTGAGTGGTGCTATATTGGTAGCCTGGACTGTGTCAGGGATGACCTCTGAGGTCATGGCTGCATTGGTGTTCCCTTCTGCAGTAACAGAGGTGACACAATCCTCATCAGCACAGGGGACGACCTCCAAGGTCATGGCTGCATTGGTGTTACCCTTTGCTGGTGCTTTGACTCTGGGCAGGGCGTCATTGACTCAGTGTGCTTGCTCTACAACTAAGGGCATGCAGCTGAGCTTGCTGCTTGTATGCCTGATGAGCAGAGGCGCTCCACTCAGCTCCTGCTTGACTAGGAAGCTGTTTTGATTCCCATGCATCTTATATCTGTTGTTGAGGATGATGAAGGAAGAGAGTAGGTTCTGACCCAGGTTGGGGACATGGAGAATGTCCAGGAAGAAGAGCTCCAGCTTCTGACTGTTGATATTGATGGAGCTGTGGAGGTCTCCCTTGGCTGTGACAGGGATTGACTGACTGTTGCTGAGCTGTACTTGAGTAGGATGATTGAGTGGTTGAAGATTGTGCAACAGACTGGTGTCATGGATGCTGAGGCACCTGAATCCCAGAGCCACTTGTCCAGTGTGATGTCCTTGATCCTGACAGCATACCCCAATTTGACAGTGATAGATGCTGTCTTGACATGGGTGATGGTGGCCTTTTCTGCCTTGGACCTGTTGGTCACTTTGACAGGCTTGCTGTGCAGTGCCCAACAATGATCAATGGTGTGACCAGGCTTGAAGCAGTGACTGCAGTTCAGTCTGGGCTGACCCTTGCTGCCTCCTGCTAACAACCTGGAGTTGGAGGCTGTTGACTGCTTCCTGTTGCTCCCAGCAGGTTGTTGTCCAGTTGTTTGGCCTTTGTTGTGCTGTGACATGCTCATGGCTGCTTGACTGGTGTAGAGTGCCATTGTAGGCTTGCTGTGACCCTGTGACTTGAAGGACTTGATCATAGCTTCTTCCTGTAGTAGCGCCTGAGTGAGCCAGCATAGTGTGAGGAACTCCTGGCTTGTCAACATGTTGATGGCGGTGTGGATCGGCCAATACTCAGATGTGAGGCCCTCAATGACAAAGAGTGTGATCATTTGCTCAGTGAATGGGCACCTGGCTGACTGAAGCTTAGCCATCAGGCCAGTGGCACGGTCCATGTATGAGTGGACTGAGTTGTTTGATCCCATCTTGAGCTTGCTGAGCTGTTTGAACAGCAGCAGCATGTACCCATGAGTTTGGGGTCAGTATCTCTTGTAGAGAGAGAGGTAGATTTGACACAGGTTGGTCTCACATCTGACAAAGGGGAGAAGAGACGGATGAAGCGACCTGAGTAGGATCCTGAGGGCTTGATGCGCCTTCTTGTCCCACTTCTTGATCTTCTTCTTCCTCTTCTTACATTCATCATTGCTGGCGTCCTTGTCAATCTCACCTTTGTAGATGAGAGTCGTGTTGAGGACATTGTTGTCACCATCACTGTCCAGATCGGCCACTGTCTCATGGATGGAGAGCAGATTGAGCTGCATGGTGACACTGTTGAGTAAGACTCCCAAGGGACTGAATTGCCCTTCAGTCAAGTCTATGCTGGGGTTGATGGTGGTCTCCCATGATGAAGGTGAAGAAATGCAAGTTTGTGGGTTTGTAGTTGAAAGGTTTGTAGTATGCTAGTGTAGTAGGCGTAGGGGTGGGCCCATAACTTGTGCTAGAATGAATGGGAGATGAAGAATAGAGAGAGAGGAGTGTATTGTTGTTGTTTGATAAAGTAACAAGAAGAGATTGAGTCTCTTTTGTAGTTGAAAGTGTGTGTGAAGATGGGTGGTTACTGTCAGTAAACATGGTGATGTGTCTGTGACACACATTGCACAGGCAACACTCACCTGTTTGATGTTCTTCTTCTTCAATCTTCTTCTTTGTTGTTGTCATTGTCACATCTGTAACACTGTGTCCGGAAAAAGGTGACAGTGGTACTTTTTAATGAAACTTAAAACAGGTGTACATGAAACAAAATCACTGCCAAATTTGAATGTACACAGAGAAGAGAAGTTTTATTTACAGGTGTCTAAATATTTCTTGAAGGGTGGGTGGGGGAACTCCAGTTGGGGTTAAAGTCAAAGCCACAAGCTAAAACAGACCCCATTGGAACATTGCCTTCTGAGCC
>CDFE01040584.1:0-13375 GCA_000826465.1 Acanthamoeba mauritaniensis | reverse complement strand
GAGGCCCTCTACCGGCTCATGCGGGAGAAGTACGCCGAAATGTTTGCGCCTCTCGCCGCCGGGCTCGACGTTGCGCGCGCGCCACACCACTACGCCGCCGCTCCGCTCCACCCCGTGGCGGCCGCGGCAGCCCTGCTGGCGGCTGACGGCGGCGAGCATCCGTCCACCTCTTACGCTCGGTCAACGCGCACGGGCCTCCTCTCCCCCGGAGATGCCGCCCTCCACGCGGATCCACGCTTTCGGGCGGCGGCGGCAGCAGCAGCAGCCTCCTCGCTCCACTCCAGGGCCAGCGACCCGGACGGCGCGACTGGATCCGAGTCGCCGGCGAGCGGCTCGCCTAGCCTGCCCCCACCATCGTCGTCGTCATCGCTGGGCTCTCGCTTCCTCTCCTCCTCGCTGTCCATCTCCACGGGTGCCTCGCCCCCTGCCGGCTCCTCCTACGCTCACCTGGGACACCCGTCGGCCCACCACCACCACCACCACCACCAGGCGGGCAAGGCCTCCACCGCGGCTTTCCCCTCGAGTTCGGCCCACTACGTCGTCAGCTCGTCCCCACCTTCGTCGCCGGGCAGCGGCCACCAGCCGTGTGGCGGTGGTGGTGGTGCCTACGCGCCAGGCCATGGCCACGGCGCATTCGGGCCGACAGCCTTTGCCTACCCGCCTACGTGCCCCTATTGCCACCACTGCCTCCACTGCTACTACAGCGGCGGCGGCGCCCCTGCTGCGGGTCCGGCGGCCTTCTTTGGCGGCAGTGGTGGTGGCCACGTGAATGCCTACGCGCCCTCCCCTCACCCGGCCGGGCCTTCTTCTGCGGCGGCGGCGGCAGCACACCTCGTGACGGCTAAGGAAGCGAGCGTGCTTGCCCAGTGGGTCCGCGAACGACCATTCCTGCCGCCCATCGGCACGCACGCTTCGGCGCTTCGCAGTGCCGACTCGACCAACATCGTCGACGACGACGACGATGATGCCGACGGCCGTGGCCGCCGTGACGAAACTGAGGAGACACACAGCCACCGCCGCGAGTCCGCGCGGGCACAAGGGCCAAGCGGTCGAGTGGCAGGCCAGTGGTGATCATATCACTGCTCGCCGCCGTTGCCAACCCCCCCCCCCTCATTATTTATTGCTGCTGCCCTGACCGCAGCACCACCTCCCCTGTTCTACAGGGCGGGTCACGCCACCGATGCGATTTATTTATTTAATTATTTATTGGTTCCACGCCCAGCTGCAAGTTGATGTCCAAAAAAGCTGAGAAGCCCAAGGAAAGAGAGAAAACACAATGTTGGTAGCTTGCTGGTTCTTCCTTCCAACATCACCCACAGCAACATCATCAACATCAAAGTCAACAGCCTCCAAGTTTGCCAGCTCCTCCACACTTCCTTTTCCTGATGCTTCCTGCTCCCAACCCTTTCATCAGCAGCCTCAACACCCTCATCTTTTTATTTCTATACAACTTTTGGTGACCAAGAACTAAGATACTCCTTTGTTCCTTAACATTCTCTTGGGTGTGATAGAACTTGTCCTTAATTACTGGTGTACCTGAGGAAACAGAGGACATGGAAAACATGAGGTGCAGAATGGCTGCTCTGGCTGTGCAACTTTTCCAATCCCAAACTGTCAAGATGCCCAATACACCCTCAAAACCATCTGGTACACACAATGCAACCTTGAGGTGGAAGTTGTGGAACCAGAAGATGGTGGGAGTGACCTGTGGGCGCCAAGTGGGAGACTGGAGAGTTTCCCTCGTCAGCCCCAATAGCCAATATGGGCAGTGGTCAACATTCATGATCTCTCCACATTTGCAGGCAGAATGAATGAAGATGTTGTTGAGTGCCCACAAGCAGGAGGATCAACCAAGAAGGACAATTGTCCTCCAGCCAGAAGGTCAACACAATCCAGGGTGGTGAGCTGTTGCCTGTTGAGATGAAGATGGGTGGGTCAGGACCCACCATCCAAGCTCAGGTAGGAGAGAGAATGATCAATCTCCTGGTAGACAGAGCAACAGGCTGCTTTGTCAAGCAAGCACTGCTACCTGCTGGAGTGTCAACCCAACCATGCAAGCAGATGTGGACTATGGCCTCCAGGGAGGCACTACAGATCCACAGGCAAGCCAACCTGGCATTGTCCTGCTTATCAGTAAGAAGGACAGAGACAATCAATTCTGTGTGGACCACCACAAGCTCAACAAGAAGACAAAGCAAGACTTATATCCAATGCCAGACACAAACAAGTGCCTCAAGGGCCTGGGGAAGGCCCAATTCCAGTTCAAGATAGATTTCTGCAGTGAATTCTGGCAGATCCCTCTCACACTGGAGGCTTCCAAGATAGCTGTGTTTGTCACAAGACAAGGGCTCTTCAAAGCCAACAGTGATGCCATTCAGGCTCACCAATGCACCAGCTACGTTCCAGCAAGTGATCCATCTCATCCAGGGGAGAGTGGTCATGGGAACACATGGATGATCTCCTTGTCTACAGCACCACTCTTAATGATCACCTTGAACACCTCAAGGAGATGTTTTGGTGAATTCAGGAGCAAGGACTATAAGTTTGCCAGGGCCAAGATGGAGTATCTCAGCCACATCATCAGCAATGATGGCATCCAGACCAACCCAAAGAAGATTGAGTCAGTATGTGAAGCGAGGCGTGGAGCTTCCTCAGGTTGGCCTCCTACTATGGCATTTCATCAAGAGCTTCTTGCATGTGGCAATTCCACTGTCCAAGCTCATGAGCAAGCAAGTCAAGTGGAAGTGGATGGACAAGGTACAGAGTGCATTCATTGAGCTCAAAGGAACACAACAATTGGCTCTACTTGACCAAGTTGTGATTGACAGTGTCAATGTCTACTGGACCTACTGGCCAATGAAGAGCCAAGGGAAGTTGACAGACATGTCCACACAGCTGCAATGGATCATGCTGCAAGGGCTACAAACTGAGCTGTTGGCGCTCTACCACAATGCACCAAGTGGAGGACATCTCAGAAGAGAAAAAGTGTATGGGAAGTTGGTTACCTGCTACTGGTGGCCTAGCATGTGGAACAATGTGGATGAGTGGGTCCAAGTCTGTCATTGATGCCAGGTGCACTTGAGATGTCAGGACCACTACAGCCAATTTGAACATTGTGGGATAAGGTGGGATTGGACCTGATTGGTCCTCTGCCCAAGATGATGAGAGGCAATGTCTATGTGGTAGTCATGCAGGATCCAAGTGGCCCAAAGTGATCCTGATTCCCAACATGACTGTGAAGACAGTTGCAGAAGCAATTCTCAACCCCATCAGAACTCCTGAGACAATCATGAGCAATCAAGGACAAGAATTCGTGGCTGAGCTACACCAAGAGCTGGCCAGACAACTCAGCATCAAGAGAAGTTTCTCTACGCCAGGTCACCCACAGATGAACAGCCAAGTTGAGCACTTCAACTGACCCTCAAGTCCATGATGGCTCACTATGCCAACACCAAGCAGGATAACTGGGACATCTACATGCCACTGCTGTACACATACCAACAAGTCCCCAGAAGTCAATGGGTGTGAGCCCATACCAAGTCCTGTTCAGGTGACCTGCACCTCTACTGGAGGGCACTCATGGACTGCTGGATGATGTGAAGCTGTCCAATGAATTGATCACCAAGCTACAAGAAGCCCAACTGGACCCATCCATGACCAGGTGACCAAGTGAAGAGTGAGATGGTCCAGTGGCATGATGAGAGGAAAGAAGGCAGCTACGCACCCAGCAATCATGTGCTAGTCAGGCAGGCCTTGAAGGGCTGAGCCAGGAAGCTGGTGAAGAAGTGGATGGGTCCATTTGATATTTCCTATCAAGTGGGACCGCCACCCTCTCCCATAGAGAACAATGAGGAGGAATACAAAGTTGAGGCTATCATCAATCATCATGACTGGAAGGGGGGCTGCAAGTACAAGGTTTGATGGGTTGGCTACACTGCATGCAATGACATGTGGGTTCACACCAATAACATCCAGGCCAATTGACTCATCCAGGACTACCTTGACAGCCATGGGCTGTGAGGTGGAACTGCAACATTTCTGTCTTAGTTGGGGGGTATGTGACAGAGTCCCAACTCTGCCACGCCTCAGGGTGTGGCTAGATTCCCTCCAAGGGAAATGAGAGGGAAATGGGATTTTCCCTGGAGTTATCACTAGAGATAACTCTAGAAAAAAATGACCACCAAGGAGAACAAGCCACAGCTGTGCAAGGGACCTAACCAAAAGGTAACCCCCCAAGAGTGCACTTGCATGCTCTATAAGCCAAAGCAAGCTGGGCCTCAGTTAGCCCTTCCATCAGACCTATCAGTCCAAACTGCCCTCCCTGACCCCCTTTCCCCCACAGCAAAAAAAATGGCTCTCCTCTCATTGTACCCACCCTATACTAACAAAAAACACATACATAACAAACCCCCCTCCCTGGCCCACCCAATACTACACCCCCTCTCACGTGCATGTCCCACCCACACACAATGCAACCCCTACATCTCAACCACAACGGCTAGTTGGACCATTATGCTGCCCCACCGTGCCAAAAAGAAAGCAAAGGAAAAAGAAAATCTAAGAAAAACAGTCCACAAGTACTACCTAAAACGGCAATGCAATTAAAAAAACCCACCTTCCTAAAAAAGAACAACACGCCCCCCCGTCAAAGAGAAGTGGCACGAAACGCCCCACCTTTATCCACACGATAAAACCCCGCAGCTACCCCATGCACTACGCCACTGCCCCTGCAACCATGAGCAGCCTTTCCACCACCTCCAACAAACCCAGCACACTGCCCAAAGCCAAGACCACCACACAATCTGCAAGGAAGCACAGAGCAGCAGAAGACACATCCCAACCCAAGATCAGAATCAAGTTTGTCAACACTGCCCCAATCCCCACTCCAGAAGGCACACACAAGAAGAAGAGAATCATCAAGGAGCCAGAAGAGGAGGAGGACCAGTTCTATGCAACACAAGTTGCCTTGGACAGCCAGGCTGATGAGAGCAAACAGTCCCAGGCGGAGTACAACCTCACCTCAAGATCAGCCAGCCGCACATCCAACAACTCCCTTGCAGACATCATCTGCATCCTCTCTGCTGCCCCAAACAAGCATACTAACTACCCCCTCATCCACAGCTTGCTCCCTGACAGCCTGTGGTCCCCTCACCTCATCACTGACAGCAAGACAGACAAAGCGGCTGACCAGGACGCAGCTGACTCCCACAACAACCACAGGGACAACAACCAAGACCACATGACCATGGATGAGAACACTGAGAAGACCTGTGACAGCCTCTGCAACAGCCATGCAACCCAACCAGTTGCACACATCCTCATCAAGGGAGTAGAGAGGGACAAAATCAAGGAGGCCACCACCAAGGCAAAGATGCTGGGTATCCACTTCATGAGCCATCCCATCTACAACCAGGCCAGCAAGACCATTGGCCTCCATGTACAGGATGAGCTCTTTGAGAGATCCCTGAACCAGCTCCTCATCAACTACAACGGCCCAGGCACCATCAACAGTTGCAAACTGGAGCAAGAGGAGGACAATGTCAACACCCTGGCCCTCCACTTCAAACCTGACCAGCTCCTGCCCATGATCAAGAAGCAGATGGTTGACCAAGCAGCTCATGTTCACAGCATCAAGATGGAGGACTTCACCCTCATGTTCATCAACCCCAACCTCTACAAGATCAAGACCCCCAGCGACCACCTGGCCTACAACCTGCGCATGCTCCACAATATCACCATTGTTGGACTGGACGCCACAATCCAGTCCTGGAGAGCCTCACTCTACACTGAGACCTTTGCCATCACCATCTTGAACATTGACCCCAAGACCAGCCAGCAAAGAATCTGCCACATGATCAAATGACACTGTGGAGACATCAAGACATGCACAGAAGGTGTTGACAAGACCACTGGCCTTGCCCAACTGTGGATGATGGTGGGCTTCAAGTTCACAGCCCAATGGGACAAAGCATTAAAGCTCAATGGCATGTCCCCCCCTCACAACACACACACACACAACAGCCCCAAATGTGCGCTCACCCCACCCTACCCACACCACACACAGGCAAGAAGGCACAACTCAGCCGCAAGGGCACACCCCTCATTGTCTACTACAGCTCCATACCCACTAAACTCCTAGCCCTTGGCCCAACACTCACCATCACCCTAGCCACAATCAACATCAACAGAAGACCTGCTGCCATAAGAGAGGTAGACGCCCTCATGACTGGGATACTGTACTACTCCAGGAAACAGGATTAGTCAAGAACAAAGACCCACACAAGTCCACCCATGAAAAACACAGAACCCAACTAAACAATAAGATCATCTTTAACTCCCCCAAACAAACTGAACTCAACATGAAAAAACAGCGCAAAACAACAAAAAACCTTGACTAACAACTAAGAGAAGGGCATATGTCACCAGAAAGGCACAATGGAACTCAACTTCTCCCTAAACAAAACAGCAGACCCTCAAGGAGGCCAAGCAATCCTAATCAAACCAAGAATCTTCCAACAGATTGCCACCCACAAAATCACAAAAAACATCACCACCAAAATAGGTCTAACAAACAAGAGACTCTCTGCAATCTCTATTGACATCAACAACCACAAAACCGTTATCTTAAACGTGTATGCCCCAGCAAAATCACTCTCAGACAAAAACAAATGGTACGCAGCGTTAGCGAGATTGGCCGCACGTTCGGGTCCGTCCGCGGACACCTGCAAACTGCAACCCATACTCCAAGAAATACGAAACAATAACTGGGAAGTCATAATTGGAGGGGACCTTAATGCCACCAGAAGTGACATGGACAGGTGGACCTCCAGAACACCCACAACCAGCTACGCTGTGGGAGAATTCATGAAAACACCATAACCACACACTCCCTCCTGGACTGCTGGCGCAAGGAAAACCCAAAAAAAAGAGACTACTCCTACCACAAACTATCATCCACCAAATACTCACTCAACAACAAAAACCTCAACAAGCAGAACATGCTGGCCAACCTACCCAACCACCTCCTCAATTCTATAAGCACCCACCTCGACAAACAGGACACTGAAAACCT
Organism: Acanthamoeba mauritaniensis; assembly: GCA_000826465.1. NCBI lineage: Eukaryota > Discosea > Longamoebia > Acanthamoebidae > Acanthamoeba > Acanthamoeba mauritaniensis. Next base: position 6,303 of record CDFE01040584.1, on the reverse strand, counting down.
TGCAAAAACATGCACTGGACTGAGGAACAAATTACAAAAATAACCTGACCCTGTCCAGACTTGATTACATCCTTACCTCCAACAAAATCAAAACAGAAAACACTACCATACAGGGCACATCGACTCTGACCACGACCCAGTCTTCACACATATCACCATCTCCCCCACCAACACAACCACCTACAAGGCCCACACCAGCACCAGGAAATACAACTCAGACAAACTCCAAAACCACATGACAAAAGAAAAACTCAAAAAAGACATAGAACACACCATTGCAACCAAGACAGCATTCCCAACACCCCCCTAAAAAACAGCTCAAATGGGTCATAAACATCACACAAAAATGGTGCACAGCAAACATCCCCCTAGACCCCAAGCTACACACCCACAAAGAGATAGAAACATGGGCCAGCTACGCAGATTCCTCAAAAAAACCATCAAAACATACCAATACATATCTCATGCATATGCAAGCAGAAACAACATACAGCACCAAAACAATGATGGAACTTGCTAACGCCCCAGACTGGGCACACTTGCCCCTGCCAAACAACATAAATAGAGCAAGCTGTATGGACTACATAAGCTGCCTACACAAAAACAAGCAAAACATCAAAGCTGCCCTAAACAGAGCCATAGAAACCAGCATAAAAACACAAAGAGCCAAAAACTTCACCAAAAACATGAGTGCCCACAAAAACAACCTTAAAGTATTCTGGAGAAAAATGAACCCAAAAAAAAACCAACAAAAGCATCATCACCACAGCCCTTGACCCCTCAAGTGGCACATCAGTAAGAGACCCCACAGACATCAGCCGTATCTTCAGGGACTTCTGGGCCAATATCTACAAGAAAACCCCAAAACCAGCTACAACCTGCCCCTGGTTCACCAACGCCAGAAAACTCTCCCCTCAGACAGCAGCAAAACTAGTAGCACCCATCACTGAACAAGAATACCTTGACGCCATCCATGATGCCAAGCAGGGAGCCCCTGGAACAGATGCAATCGATGCCAACATCAGAGCCCTCCCCCCATGTGCACACCAGATCACCAGGGTAGCCATGTCCAACCTCATCACTGAAAAAGCCAAACTGCCCAGAAAGTGGAAAACAGCCTGTATCATCCTCCTGCCTAAAGATGGTAGCCCTCAAGACCCAGCAAACTACAGACCCATCTCCCTACTACAAGTGATCTACAAAATTTACACTAACATACTCACCAAACGCCTTCAATAAACATATCCTGAACAGGAGTCAGATGGGCTTTAGGAAAGGCATGTCCCCCCTATCAGCACTTAGAAGCCTAATCAACATCATGGAAGAAGCAAACTACTCACAAAAAGAACTCCACCTCACCTACATAGATTGCAAAAAAGCCTTTGACTCAATACACCAAGAAGCTATCTCTGGAAGCATATGGGGTGGGAGAACACATGATACAAGTAATCAAAGAACTGTACCAAGACTGCTCAGCACACCTCAATATAAGCAGCACCAAAGGCCATAGCTTCCCTAGACAACGAGGGGTAAGACAAGGTGACACACTCTCACCCCTACTATTCATTGTCACGATAAATGGGCTGTTGGACTGGATTGAAGCCAACCCTGAAGGGTACACGATGATGCAGGGACTCAGAATAGGCATAATTGCCTACTGTGACGACATGGTCATCATAGCCCCAAGCAAAAGAGAAATCAAAATACTCTTCTCCAAACTGCTGGCATTCTGGCCTAGAAATCAACCCAAAAAAATCAGCATACACAAATAACTGTACCCTACTCAACAGAAATACATGCAGAACCAAACTCCTGGTTGAAGAGAAGGCCAGCAATGGCTCCATCACCGCAACTGCAGTCACCACCCTGACCCACCAGCAACCATACAAGTACATGGGCATTCAACTCTGCATGGACCTCAACTGGACCAACCAAAAAATCTATCTGGAAAAAAAGTTCAAACAGTTCCAAAGCCTCATCCAACACAGACACCTAAGCACCAACCAAAAAGTCTATGTCTCCAACATAGTCTCAAACAGCTACGTAGCCTACAGCATGGCAGTAATACACTATGACAATAAATGGCCCAAGGGGAGGCAGAGGTCAAAAAATTCGATAACAAACTTGAAGCCATCAAAAACCTTCTGCCAGGAGACTTCAACGAAGCTGACATACTCGCCAACATAGGAACAACACAGACACCTATAATAAAAAAATGGGAGATCCAACACCAAGCAAACAACATCACCCCCTTTGACAAAAATGGCTTCCCAATAGAAGGGTGTGTACGCAAATGGGTACTTAAAAAAAGAAAAGAAGACCACAACAAAAAAATGCACCAACGAAACAACACCAGCCCAGCAAAACTCATACAAGAAGTAGAGAAATCAAGAGGCAGAAAGGGCGCCTCAAACTTCCCATACAAATTAAGACACAAAATGCTCCCCACCAAAGATGCCATAATGCACCTGTACTGGAAAAAAGAAGCAGACTGCATGACGCCTAAGGAAATCCCCCTCAAGCTAATCACCAACAAAAAGAAAGCAACCAAATGGCTAGCCCAACAAACCCTCTACAATAACCAAAACTGCCCAGCATGTGGAGACAAAGAAACACAAGACCATGTCCTCAGCGAAAACTGCCCCTGGTCCCAGAAACAACAACAGGTCCGCACTGATAAAATAGACTACATGGTCCAAGCAAATGCAAAAGCACATAGAGAACAGGCCAACAAGCTCCCTCTGGTTTACACACACCACTGACAGATCACTAGAACTTAACCTACTGCTCTTTGAAAAACTAAAGCAATTCAACCATAGGGAAGGAAAGGCAGCAATGTCCATAAAAGCCCTCACAGAGTCCCTACAAACATTCTACAAAATAGACAAAGAAAAGGCAAACACACTGGCCATCTTGCTATGTGCTGAAGTGACTAACCACTACCAGAAACTATGGCAGGACAGATGCAAAATCCTCTACAACCCCAACCAGTGGGCCCAAAACAACATTGGCACAAAAAAACAGATGAAACTCCTAAAAGTGACCCTCAGGCCACCCAAACTTGGCCCAGTGTGTATTGGAGGGGAAAACCCTTGACCCGCTCGTGGGCTTCCAATACGCCATCTCAAAGAGTATCCACAGTGGGGGAGTTGGACATTTTGTTCTTGGAATTCTGTAAGCAAGCATGAATGCCTGCCTGCAAACATGCCACTGGCGTAGTGAGGAAGCCATCTCTAATGAGCTGTAGCATGGGGCATACCTGATGATGTAAATGGTAGAGTTGACAGTGGAGTGGCTGGTTCTCCATCAATGTCCTCACCCATTGGCATGATGCTGCCTGGGTCATGCTGAGATATCTCAGCATGAACTTGCACAGCGCGTTGAACAGCAGGGACTTGTGATGATCCAATTAAGTCCAATGCCTCAACCATTGAGAGCACCTTTGCTGCTGGATGTGGTGTACAGCAGTCCACCAAATCCATGATCTGCTGGCTGGATGTAGCCAGCTGACCAGTGTCATCACTGCACACATCCTCATTGGGGATGCCATATCCGTTTTTGAAAAATGGGTTATAATGGCTGTAAGAATAAAGTGGTGATATCAGACAGGATAGTTTTCCTGTCCACATTTGCCTTTGTGCATGCAAGTGGCGAAATGAAAATGGAATTCTGTCCATGGCTCCAACGTGCCATGATGCAGCCAAGCTTTCCAAGTGGATGGTCAAGCAGCCAAAGTGGAAGAAGTGGAAGGAGGGTTGACCTCAAGAAGAAGAACCTTGGTGGTAGTTGGTTAAATGAAAGTAATGTTATTAATGTATTCATGTGTATGCATATGTGTATGTGATGGGATGGTGTGTACCAATTCAGTCAGTTTTGTCTTGTTCTTGTACCATCATAATATCAGTTGTTTTGTTATACTGTATATTTCTATTCTATGCAAGAACATTGACTTTCTGTTGTGGAAGGTAGCTATGTACACCCTAACCCCATTGGTGCAGTAGCCAATCCGCATTCAGTCATTCTTTACATTCCTGCCTTTGTCATTCTCACCAATCCTGTACATTCTTGATGTGACAGCCCAAACAAGACCTGCCACAGAGGAGCAAGTCACCCTGCCATCCACCATGGCCACCATCAAGGAGCTGTTGAAGCTCCTGAAGGAGGTACACTTTTCATGCTATATGTGAAGAGCTCTCCATGCCTCCTTAGGAAGCCCTGCTCAAGCGTTATGGTGTCTTCTGTGCAGATCATATGAAGATGAATGGTGCAACAATCAACATAAACCAAATGACAAAGAGTGGCACTCACCAGTTGGTGACTGCTAGAGGGTGCAGAGTTCTCTGTGTCTATGAATGAGATGGGCATTATGACAATGGAGCGTCTGCTTGTTCACAAGCTGCCTCCCTCTCAGTACGTCCTAAATGACAGCATGCCTGAATACTGCATGTGTTGCAACATTGTTGATGTTCTTGTTGCTTCTTCTATGGTAGTTTTTTGGATGTCCCTGCACTCACAAAAACCATTTCTCCATATCCAGAACAAGGTTTCAGAAGACAACATTCACGTCCTTTCATGGGGCTGGAACCACATGCATGACAACATCTTCTGAACCTCAGCAATCCAGACATCAAGATTGAAGATGTTATCACAGAGTTGCAGGAGAAGGAGAAAAGGACGTAAAGAGAAGGCCAAAGGGAAGAGGAAATCCACCAACTCAGCAGAAGAGCCTTTCAAACCAGCAAGAACACCCAACAAGACCAAATCTGACTGTAAGGGCCTCTGCAATGCATTGAGCATCTCCAGGTCACTTACACAAATCCCAAGCTACATCTGCTCCAAGAGTGCTGGTGGGGTCCAACACAATGGCACATTCCATCATGTACACATATGCAATAACTTATTGCTCTTCATTACACCTTCCACAGCTTACTCAGTCTAAGAAATATGCTGACAACCCATCATGTATGTGTGTGCAATACTCATTCAGGCCTCTACACCATCTTTATTGGTCAAGCCAACAACTCCTACACCTTCAATCCAGAGTTGCAGCTGGTCCAGGACATTGCCAAGATTCCCAGCTCATGGCCTACGATAAGCCCTCCCTCATCAAGAAGTGGAACCTGAAGTGGGTCCACATTGCTCCTCAAGTGCATCAACTGAGCCAACCCTCCACAACCCTGCACTAAGAACCATACAAGCACAGCAGTGGATCTTGACAGGTCCAGGACCAGGACCAGGACCAGGGACAGAAGCCCACCACAACTCCCCTCTGACCTTGGGTCACTTTCCCCTTTTCACTCTGATTATTCTGATGTGGATAGAAGAATACTAAACTCTTTCAGTGAAGCTCTGGCCAGATGAAATGTGAGTCACAGTCATTCCATGATTTTGGCTGACTAAAATGATATTAAGCCTGCAAATCTTGAAGTGTGCTGTTGCAGGTGATAGCTTCCTGTGTTTATCATGAGCTTGGTGTACACATCAAGGAAAGCTTGGGCATAATTTTCAGACAATGTGCAGAAGTGGAGGATGCAATTGAAGAAATGACAAAGGCATAATCCCTTGTTATGTACAGATTTACCATCCATTTTGCTGAAAAAGGTGCATTTTAAGCTTGCATTTTCTACACATTTTCCATTCACATTTCTCAAATACGTGCATTGAACTGGCCGAAATGTACTGATGACACCAATCTGTTTCTGGAGGGTGTGCAGATGGTGGTGTTACAGCCCTGACAATCTGTACATACTGCCAGTTAGTGAAAAAGGGTCACCCAAACAGTCCCATTGGTCTGTTGTGATGGCCATCATTTTGTCCAGTTTTCAGAGCCAGGTGCTTTAGGAGATGACCTCCATGTTGTAGAAATGTAGGAGTTTGTGACTACATTGGAGACATATATTTTTTGGCTGGTGGCCTTGACCGTTACGCAAAAAAGAGAGAGAGAAGAAAAGAAATACAAAAGAAATACAAAAAACAAGAGAAGCCAAGAACGATCCAGCTTCTGCCGGCGCAAGGCAACAAACAAACAAACAAATTCAAGGGCGAGGTGGCACCTCTCTTATATATGAGGCAAACCAAAGTCCTTCCTCGGTGCACAGAACCATCCAATAATTGATCGTTTTTGCGTGGTTGCGATGCTTTGGTGGATTGTCGTAATCGGCGCCTTTCTGGCCTTCCTTGTGGTACGCCCTCTCTTGCGCCATCGCGATGGGGGGGGGTGCACCTTGTACTCAGTCGCCGAGCCACAGGCGTGGGGACTTGGGGCCAATGACGTAGCGACAGCGGTACCTGCCCCCCCCCCCC
>CDFE01040512.1:0-55054 GCA_000826465.1 Acanthamoeba mauritaniensis | reverse complement strand
GCTTCCTTGCGGAAGGTCGCCGCGAGAATGCGTAGCGCAGACCGCTTCGATGCGTCGCTGACGCGGGAATAGAGCATCACTTTGGATGGGCTGAGCCGGGGCAATCCGAACGCCGGTCCGACATCGACCGTGCCGGCGGGCGCGATCCGCTTCGCAAGCGGTGCGACCGCCAGTCCTGCGGATGCAGCGGCGGCGACAGCCGTCACTCCTCCACCAATGAAAGCTTCATTCCATTTGACGCCAGCCTTGTCGAGTACTCGGGCTGCCGTGGCCCGGACTCCGCATGGCGAGGCCAGCGTTGCGACACGCAGCATTTCGCCCTTGGCCCAGTGGAATCCGGGCGAGGCGAACCAGCCGAAGTCATCGGTGCAAAGGTTTTCCCCGCCGCGCCGGCTTCCTTCCTGACGCACCACAACCGCATCAAGTTCGCCGCCATCGAAAGCGTCCAGCAGCGTTCGCGAGAAATCGATGGTCACCGCCAGTGTCAGTGAGGGCGCCGCGCCGCGCAGCTTTTCGAGAATGGGCACCAGTTCGGGGCCCGCGGCGTGGTCGCTGATGCCAAGGGTCAGTTGCTGGCTCACCGGAATGGACCCCGATAGCGCGCGGTTGTGGGCGGCGATCAGTGCGCGGGCATTGTCCTGAAACGCTGCGCCGTCGGCGGTCAGGCGGACCGCGCGGGGAGAGCGCTCCACCAGCCGCTTTCCAAGCGTGGCTTCGAGGCGCTGGAGCTTCATGCTGACGCCAGCCTGCGTCGTGCCGAGCGCCTCGGCGGCGCGGGTAAAGCTCTGCAACTCGGCCACCAGCAGGAAGGCCTGAACGGTCGGGATATCAAGGGCGTTCATTTTATAATCACAGATCGTTATGATTGTTATCTGATATCATAAGATACCAAGATGATGCGCCAGGGTCTAGTTTCTCTCCATGCGTTGCCCGCGCAATTTCAGGAGAACGTCCATGCCCCTCATCAACGTCCAGTACACGTCACACCGTCACGCTCCGTCGCTGAAAGCCGATATCGCGGCTGCTGTCACCAAGCTCTCGGCGGACATCCTGCACAAGGACCCCAAGGTCACCGCGGTGATCGTGCAATCCGTGGATGCGGCCGACTGGTTCGCCGGCGGACAATCGCTGGCCGAGCAAAAGCTGGCCAGCGTCTGGGTCGATATTCACATCTCCGACGGAACCAACAGCAAGGACGAGAAGGCGGACTTCATCGCAGCAACATTCAAGCGGATGGATGACCTGCTCGGCCCGCTGCACAACGAGAGCTACATCTACGTCCATGATGCGCGCTCGGATGCTTACGGGTTCGGCGGCCTGACCCAGGAACGCCGCTATATCGCCGGCAAGCTGGCGAGCGCGCCGCGCAGCGCCGCAGCCTGAGGTAGACCCCAACTTATGATCAGCACCTTCGAGGACTCCAAGGATCTCCTCGAAGGTCTCTGCTTCAGAGACTTCGATCGACGCCGATGTGCGGAACAATCTTCAAAATACTGTTCCGCTGAGCCAGGGCCAAATCATAGTCAGGCTTGAGTGCGAGAGCAGAATCGAAGCTGGTGAGCGCCTCCTGATGCCGTCCGAGTTGCTGGAGGGCGAGACCCCGGTTGTAGTGGAGCATTGCAACGTTCGGCTGCAGGCTGATCGCGAGCCGGAGCTGCTGCTCGACAGCTTCGAATCTGCGTTGCTGGAGTAATGCTACGCCAAGGAGATACATCGCATCGGGGTGTTTCGGCTCTGCTTGCAGGATGGCCCGATACGCCTTTTCCGCTTCCGCGATCTGCCCGCGCTGATGGTGGCTCTTGGCCACGGTGATATCGGGCGGTACCGCGCGATGCCGCTCGGCGTCGAGCTTCTTCAGCAGCTGCGACGCATCCGCATGATTTGGTTCGATATCAAGAATCTGGCGGCAAGCCTGCGTGGCGGCGTTGAGATTTCCTTCCAAATCGAGAATCCGTTGCCGATCACCCTATGGGCGGCGTCCACTGGCAGGGCGGTGCGCAGCGCTCAGGCGCCAAAGATGTCCTCGAACGCCAGCTTCAGGGCAACGTCGACATCGTGCATCGTGACTGGCAGACCGAGATCGACAAGGCTGGTGACGCCGTAGCTGGGATCTTCGACGCCACACGGGACAATACCCGAAAAGTGCGTGAGATCCGGCTCGACGTTGATCGAGATGCCGTGCAGCGAGACCCAGCGCTTCAGGCGGACCCCGATTGCGGCGATCTTGTCCTCGTGGGAAGGGCCTCTTTCAGGCCGCGCCACCCAGACGCCGACACGATCCTCGCGCCGTTCGCCGCGGACATTGAAGGCGGCGAGGGCGCGAATCGTGAACTGCTCAAGGCTGGCCACATAGGCGCGGACGTCAGGACGGCGGCGCTTGAGGTCGAGCATCAGATAGACCACCCGCTGCCCGGGACCGTGATAGGTGAATTGCCCACCCCGGCCCGTGGAGAACACCGGAAAGCGTGCATCGATCAGGTCACCGGGTTTTGCACTGGTTCCTGACGTGTACAGCGGGGGGTGCTCCAACAGCCAGACAAGCTCGGACGCGTGGCCGGCGGCAATGTCCGCCGCCCGCTTTTCCATGATGTCGATAGCTTCGGGATAGGCCACCGGCGAATCCGTTACCAGCCACTCGGCGGGTGGGCCGGATCGGGCGAAAAATGACGTCAGGGCAGGGTCTTCGCGGCGCTCCTGGAGCACATTAACCATTGGGTAACCATAACCGTGGTGATCTGAAGCTATCGTTCATTTGTGGATGCGGATGTCAAAGTGCCAACCCTCGATAACGTCTCTGTCGATCTGATGGTGGTTCTCGGAACCACCTCGATGCCGGTCCATCAGGTGATGCGGCTGAGCCGCGGCGCCATCATAGAACTGGATGCGACCGAGCAGGACGAGGTCAAGGTGCTCGCCAACAACCTGCCGGTTGCCAGCGGTGTGGTGGTCGTCAACCGCAACCGGATCGCGGTCGAAGTCAAGCAAATGCTGCCCCGGACGCCTGACCACAGATAGTCTTGGAAGCCTTTGACTAAGCTGCTCCAAGGCCTTGTCCCACCATCTTCGATTTGTTACATGGGCGCCGGTTGATCCCGCGCCGGGTGTGAATCCGGGGCCGATCTTTTAGCGCTCGTGGCGGAATTGGTAGACGCGCTGCCTTGAGGTGGCAGTCCGTAACAGGGTGGGGGTTCGAGTCCCTCCGAGCGCACCACCTCAAAAAATAGCTTTGAAATCATTCAGCTTTCGGCTCTCGCGCCCGCACGCCGTGCGTAGGTGAGGGAATTAGATGTGTCCGTTTCGGCCCTTGCCAGCTTCTTCACCGCGTCGCGGTCGCGATTGCATCTGACGGAGCGGAACTACAGGGGAAACTCGGCATTATCTCCACAGGCTCCCTAATATTGGAGGCTGCTATGGCTCATCATTGGCATCAGCTGTTCGGAAGCCCGGCCGAAGACATGAATGACGCCGGTCTTGACGAGGCTGCGTATGTCGCCAGCTGGGGCCTGAGTTGTGCGGCAGTGGCTGGCGTCGTTCTGCTGATTTGGCAATTCAACGTTTGAGGCCAAATTTTTCGGCGGTCGAAGTATTTGGCGATGCAGCGGCCCCGACTCATTACGACGGGCAGCGATTGCTGTAAGTCCCTCTGAGACCTTCGCACCATAATCCATATTTCGATAATTCTAGAAATATAGTTGACTTCGGCATGTAAGAGCAGGAATGTAAGGTCATGAAACTCGACGATGCATCCGCTCGCCTGGAAGCTCTGGGCAATCCGACCCGGCTCAAAATTTATCGTGCGCTTGTTCGCGCGGGCGATGCCGGGATGCCGGTGGGGCGTTTGCAGGACAAGCTGAAAATCGCGCCTTCGACCCTGTCGCATCACATCAAGGCTTTGGTTGTGGTCGGCCTGGTCACCCAGGTCCGCGAGTCGACGACCTTGGTTTGCCACGCGAACTACACGGTGATGCAGGAGCTGGTCGATTTCCTCGTGGCCGAGTGTTGCGCGGATGCCGAGTGCAAGGATGCAAAAACCGCGGCCTGATTCTTTGCGGCTGTTATTTCGATAATTCTAGTTTGATGGGAGAAGATCATGAGTGACGCAAAGGCAGTGGCCGTGATCGGGGCAGGGCCTGTTGGCCTTGCCGCAGCCGCACACGTCCTTGAGCGGGGGATGACCCCGATTGTCCTGGAGGCCGGTGCCGACATTGGCCATGCCGTGCGTCAGTGGCAGCACGTCCAGCTGTTTTCGCCGTGGGAGTACAATATCGACGGCGCTGCACAGCGCCTGCTTGCCGCGACCGGCTGGAATTCGCCGGCACCCGATCAGTATCCCACCGGTGGCGAACTGCTGGAGTTCTATCTGGAGCCTCTCGCCAAGAGGACTGAACTCAAGCCGCATATTCACACGTCGAGTCGTGTGACGGACATCAGCCGTGTCGGATTCGACAAGCTCAAGACAGGGGGCCGGGAGGCGGCACCGTTCGAAATCCGCTACCAGAATGGTCAGGGGCCGAAGACGATACGCGCTGACGCCGTCATCGATGCGTCGGGCACATGGCATGCCCCGAATCCTGCCGGCGCCAACGGGCTGAGTGCCATCGGCGAACGGGAAAACCAGAACAGGATTGCTTACGGCATGCCCGACGTATGGGGAGCCGATCGTCAGCGTTATGCTGGAAAACGGGTCGCCGTGCTTGGCGCGGGCCATTCCGCCATCGGAACGCTGACCGAACTTGCCCGGCTCAAGGCCCAGTCGCCGGGGATGGAGGTCATCTGGCTGCTGCGTGGTGACAATCCGGCAAAAGCCTTCGGCGGCGGCGCCAACGACAAGCTCGCCGCCCGTGGCGAGCTTGGTTCAGCGTTCGGTGCGCTGGTCGCCGCTGGAGACATCCGGGTCGAGAAGGATTTTCGCGTGACGCATCTGAGCGCGGACAAGGATGGTTTGCGGATCGGCGGCGGCTCTGCCTGCTGCGGCCGCAATGTCATCGCCGACGAACTGATCGTCGCGACCGGGTTTCGTTCAGACCTGAGCTTTGTTCGCGAATTGAGGATTCAGCTCGACCCCGCGATTGAATGTCCGGTTGCACTGGCGCCACTGATTGATCCCAACGAGCACAGTTGCGGGACGGTCAGGCCTCACGGCGCGCGCGAACTGGCGCAGGACGAGCCGGGATTTTATTTTGCCGGCATGAAGTCTTATGGGCGAGCGCCAACGTTCCTGATGCTGACGGGGTACGAGCAGGTCCGCTCCATCGCAGCCGAGATTGCCGGTGATCACGAGGCCGCGAATCGGGTTCAACTTGTCCTGCCTGAAACGGGTGTGTGCAGTCGCGCACCGGCGGCTGGCGCGGGCGGAGGCAGCTGCTGCGGAGGAACCGCACCGGCGGGCGTCGATGCTTGCTGTGTGGACGATGCTGCGGCAAAGCAGGATGGCAAATCCGGCTGTGGTTGCGGCTAGTATCGACAGGTGCTGGGAGTGAAGAGACTGGAAGGGCGCCCGGTGATCTGGGCGATGTGTCTGGCGCAACTCGGGAGCCTGCTTCCGCACGTTGTTGTGCCGTCCGTGCTCGCGCAGTTTCTCATTCCCGAATGGCGTCTCAGCGGCGCCGAAGCCGGGCTTCTGGCGGGCTCCTATGCCGCCGGTTACATGCTCGCCGTGCCGGTCCTTGCCACGCTAACCGACCGCATCGACGCCCGCACGATCCTTATTGCCGGATCGCTGCTCAGTGCGTTCGCGACGATGATGTTCGGGGTCTTCGCACAAGGACTGTGGTCAGGGGCGGCCATCTGGGGCATCGCGGGCATCGGCTTTGCCGGAGCCTACATGCCGGGCCTCAAGGCGCTGACCGACCGGCTGGCGCCCGGCGATTCATCGCGTGCCGTGACCTTCTACACGTCGGCTTTCTCGTTCGGTGTCGGACTTTCTTTCCTGGTCTCGCAGCTTGTCGCGGAACGCTGGGGCTGGCGCAGCGCGTTTGTCGTTACCGCGGTGGGCCCGCTGGCGATGATTGCGGTATGCCTGTTTCTGCGGCCCGTGGCGCCAAAACCGGCCTCGGGGCGACTGCTCGATTTCGCTCCTGTGATCAGCAACAGACCGGCCATGGGCTATGTGCTCGGCTACGGTGCGCATTGCTTTGAGCTCTACGGCATCCGGACATGGCTCGTTGCGTTCTGGACGTTTGTCTCCATGCAGAATGCCGGCTCTGCGATCCTGTCGCCGGTCGCCGTCAGTGTCGCCTTTTCGATCATAGCCATGCCGGCGAGCATTTTAGGCAACGAGATGGCGCTCAAGTTCGGTCGCCATCGTGCGATCATGGCCATCATGATCGCGTCGGCCGGTGTTGCCTTGGCGATTGGATTGTCTGCCGACAAGTCGCCGTGGATTCTGCTGCCGCTCATCGCCCTGTATGCACTGACGGTTCCTGCCGACTCCGGCGCGTTGACCTCCGGCATGACCATGGCGGCAAATCCGGATTATCGCGGCGCCACCATGGCGATGCATTCGACGGTCGGATTTGGCCTGTCGGCTTTGGGATCATGGGGCGTTGGGATGGCGCTCGATGTTGCCGGTGGGCCGGCCAGCGCGTCCGCATGGACCGCCGCCTTTGTCCTGCTGGCCGCCGGAATCATGCTTGGACCTCTGGCGCTCTCCTGGTCACGGCGGNTCCGGGCCCGCCGGCGCTCAGCGGATATTCGGCCCGAGGGGTGCATCCGTGCGGCTGCCGGTCTTGATCGGCGCCGTGAGCGGCCGGAATGTTCCATTGCTGGCCCGCACCGGGTGGCTGCCCGGAAGGCGTGCCAGGCTCCGATGTCTGCCCGCGGCGGAGATGTCAGTGCGCCGGGTCTTGCTGGAGAGCGGCATGTTGGGCGGCGTCTGCAACATGACGACAGACATTCGCCCCGCTTGCTTCTGTTGCATTAGCCAGACCGAACGGATGGATCGCGGAGCGTCATGCGGCGGAGTGTCTGCCGCGCCGAACATGAAGCCGCCCGGCGTTTTCGCGGCAACGTTCGGGCCGTGGATCCAGTACGGAACCCACTGAGCGGGGTCGGTGATGGTCTTTGGCCGGTCCGGTGTCGCGGGAACGACGTGAACGATGCGATAGCCGCGCTCTTTCAGTTGCTGGAGGATCACGGGCAGGGCGGCTTGGGTTCGCGCCTGGATGTCGTGTAGCAGCAGAACGCCTTTGCCTTTTGCCTCAAGCCGCGACAGTGCGAAATGGGCAACCTGTGCCGGCGAAATTCGACGCCAGTCGTCAGCGGGGAAATCGGCGCTCCAGTTCATGATTCCGCGGCTGTCGAGTGCCGCCTCGACCGAGGCGCTCCGGCGCAGCCCGGGAACGCGGAAGAACGGCGCAAGCAGCGAGGGATCGCCGAGGGCAGCGGCCACGTGGGCAATGCCGTCATCGATTTCGGCAGTCATGCGCTCGGGTGGCAGCTTGCCGAACTGGAACGGGTGGTTCTCGCTGTGCGTGCCAATGGTGTGCCCGGCGTCGTGGATGCGCCGAACGCCCTGCGGAAACTCTTTGGCCATGCGGCCGACCACGAAGAACGTCGCCTTCACGCATTGTGCGGCGAGAGCGTCGAGGATGGCATTGGTGTGAGCCGGAAGCGGACCGTCGTCGAAGGTCAGGACCACTTCGCGGTCTTCGAGCGGCAGCGTTTCGCCATACTGCATGGTGCCGATACGCGGGTGCTCTTTCGGGTCCACGACAATAGTGCGCGACGTGCCGAGCGCAGTTGGATTGCCGGGACAGTCTGCAGCGTGAGCCGGCGGGGTGCCGAGCCAAGCTGCGGCAGTGATGACCGTCGTCAGGATCGCGGTGCGGATTCCGGAGGTGGTTCGGCGCATTGAAAACCTGTGGGCACGGCGTGAGACTGACGGGCTTACCGTCAGGTCTGTGAACAGCGTATTAATTCGGGCGCCCCGGAAGCTATCGGTCATTCAAGGAACTCCTGACCGGCCGCGGCGCGACCAGATGAACGACCTTGTAGCCGTTGCGCCGGAGATGTTGCAGGAACGCGGGCAACATTTTGGCTGTCTGTGCCTTGGTGTCATGGAGAAGAATGATCCCCTTGCCCCGGTTGTCGAGGCGTTCGATCAACTGGTTCAATTGCTGCTCCGGAGTCATGGGATTCCAGTCGCTGGCCCACAGATCCGCGCCGAAAACCGCGATCCCGCGTGACTGAAGGCTGCTCAACAGGGAGGGCGTTGAGGCGAAGCCTGGAAAGCGGAAGAATGGCGTGGAGGGTATTCGCCGGGCTACGCCGTGCAGCGCCATTTCGTCGGCAGCGATCCCGCGGTCGATCTCCTCGATCGCCTGTGACTCGCCGATCCGATCGAGTGGCCGGTGCGACCATGTGTGATGGCCGATGGTGTGGCCAGCAGTTGCAATCCGTTTGACGATGTCGGGATTGGCTTCTGCGTTCCTGCCGATCAGAAAAAATGTTGCCTGAACGCATTCGCTGGCCAGTGTGGCCAAGACCTTTGCCGTTGTCGGCGGGAAGGGGCCGTCGTCGAACGTCAGCACGACTTCCCTGTCTGCCAGTGGCAGGGATTGCGGGAAGCTCTTGAAGCCGACACGCGGAAATGCCCGCGGGTCGACCGTCATGACACGGGAGGTGCCGAGCGCGTCCTTGCGCGGACAGTCGGCGGCGTTGGCTACCGATATCGACGCGATGAGAGAGAGCAGCACGATTCTAGGCACGATCATGACAAATTCCCGGATGCGATATTCGCGCGCCGCACATTTAGCATTGCGTTCGATTATGTCGATTACGCAATGGCGGAAACGCACACGCAATTCGGCAGACTTCGATTGCGCTGATACAGTCTTATTGGCGGCGTGCTTCTTCCAATGACGATTCACGCTGCCCGTTTTTCGCATAGGTTCCCTGCGCTCAGCGGGTCGCTGGCCACATCTGTGCCTCATTATCGCCATCTGCCCCAATAAAACACGCTGAGTCGCTTGCCGCGAAACGCCTATGTTTCAGCGGCTTTTTACAATATCGCGATCAGGGCGATGTGCCGTGCGTGGCCGGCCCGACGCAAAATCTCCGGAGTTAAGAATTTTGATTAGAACAGTTACCGCTGTGGCGGCGCTTTGCGCGTTGTCGTCAATCGCCGAAGCGCGCGTTCGCACGCCGGCGGTTTCGCCCGAATGCAACATCACGATGCCATGCATCGGAGTCGACAATCCGGTCCACGCGCGTCAGCGCAGCCAGCGCAAATCCGCACCGGCATATTTCACGGCGGAATCGGCCGCGCCTCGCTTGAGCAGGCGGCAGCAGCGGGCGCTTGAGCGCGCGCAGCGCAACGTTGAGCGGTCACCGCGAGTGGCCGAACGCGCCTCCCATGCATCGGAAGGATACTCCTCAGGCCTCGTCGGCCCGTTGCAGGCCAAGCTCGCGTCGATTCAGGCAGCATGTCCGGGCACGCACGCGATCTCTGGCATCCGGCATACGCGGATCGCGGGGACGCGACGGATGTCGCTCCATGCTCAAGGCAAGGCCGTCGACGTGCGCGGTCCGTATGGCTGCATCTACGCGCAACTCAAGGGCTGGGATGGCGGCTACTCGACCGACGCAGGGCGGGTGAAGCACGTCCATATTTCTTACGATCCAGGCGGCGGCCGCGAAATGGGCCTGCGGTTCGCCCACGGTGGCGGACGCCGTTCATGGCGCGAAGCCACCGCCCGCATGCGATAGCCTTACCGGCTCAAGCCGTCCGGAGGGATCGACTTTCCGGACGGCAAGGCTTCTTTGTTAACCTGCGATTAACCACGTTGGGCCGACCCTCCTGAACTGCGGAGGGGTGCACATGCAGCGGCTACGGCTGAAGGCGGATGGGCGGATTGTCGAGCTGCTGGACGGGCGGGAAACGCCGCTGGTCCCCGACATGCCCGACAGCGCGCCATTGCTCAAAGCGACTGCTGTGCCAGCCGTGCGCGATCTGCGCCTTCGCGCCAAACTGACGCAAGCCGAATTCGCCACGCGTCTCGGCGTTCCTCTTGAGACCATTCGTAACTGGGAGCAGGGCAAGCGCTCGCCACGCGGGCCGGCGCGGGCGCTGCTGACTGTGATTGCGCATGAGCCTGACATGGTTTTTGCCGCGCTCGCGCGAAGGGAGTGATTGAACCGCTGCTGTGCGGCTCACGGTATCTCCACAGAGTCCAACGACGGGAAGACGCGCTGAGGCATGACATGCAGACGGTTGAGGCGAATGGCGCCAGCATTCCGGCGATAGGTCTCGGGACATGGGAATTGCGTGGGCGCGCTTGCGCGCGTCTTGTCGAACAGGCATTGCGTCTCGGCTATCGTCATATCGACACTGCGCAGGTCTATGAGAATGAACGTGAGGTCGGCGAGGGAGTGCGCGCCTCCGGCATCAAGCGCTCCGATGTGTTCGTGACGACCAAAGTCTGGACGACGCATTTCGCCCCAAATGATCTGTTGCGATCGACCAAGGAAAGCCTCGCGCGTTTGCGCATGACGGACATCGATCTGCTTCTGTTGCACTGGCCTAATCCGCAGGTGCCGCTGGAAGAGACGCTGGGCGGGCTTGTCGAGGCCCGGAAGCTTGGTCTCACCCGGAATATCGGGGTGTCGAATTTCACAGTGGCTCTGATGGAGGAGGCGGTCGCAAAGGCTGCGGCGCCGCTGGTCTGCAATCAGGTCGAGTATCATCCCTATCTGGAGCAGCATAAGGTGCTGGCGGCCTGTCGCGCCAACGGCCTTGCGCTTGTCGCATACAGCCCGGTCGCAAAAGGGCGGGTCAAGAATGCGGAGGCGCTGAACCGCATCGGCGCGCGTTATGAAAAAACTGCGGCACAGGTCTGCCTGCGCTGGCTGATTCAGCAAGACGTGGTCGCGATTCCGCGCACATCAAAAGTCGAGCGCCTGTCGGAGAATCTCGATGTCTTCGATTTCAACCTGACCGATGATGAAATGGGCGAGATCTTTGCGATGGGGACGCGCGGCGGCCGCATCACCGATTTCGGTTTCGCACCCAAATGGGATTGAGGGCGTCTTGATCTTCCCGTGATGATCGCCCATTCAGGACGTTCATGTTTTTCACCTTGTCCAAGATACTCGGTTTCTTTGTTGTGCCGTCGAACGCGGTGGCGATACTCTGCGCGCTGGGTACCGTGCTGCTCGCGACGCGTTTCCGTAAAGCCGGATCGCGCATTCTTGCTGCTGGCGTCGTGCTGTTGCTGGTCTGCGGCTACTCGTCACTCGGCAATCTGTTGCTGCTGCCGCTGACCGAACGTTTTCCTGCGTGGAGCGCGGGAGGTCGGACGCCGGACGGCATTGTCGTCCTTGGAGGCTCGATAGATCCCGAGCATAGCCAGGCGCGGGGATCGCTCGAGATGGACGCATCAGCCGAGCGGATCGTCACGATGCTGCAGCTTGCGCGCCGCTTTCCTTCAGCGCGTATTGTGTTTAGCGGGGGTAGCCCGAATCTGCTCGAAGAACCTGTGCCAGAAGCGCCAATTGCCGGTGATCTGCTGGAGGACTTCGGGACGCAGCGTGCCCGCATCGTGCTGGAAAGCGGCTCCCGCACCACAGCCGAGAATGCGGCCTCCACACGCAAGCTGGTTTCACCGCAGCCAGGCGAGCGCTGGCTGCTCGTGACCTCGGCATTCCACATGCCGCGCTCTATCGGCGCGTTCCGAAAAGCGGGGTTCGATGTGGAAGCCCATCCGGTGGACTGGCGCACGCGCGGCTGGAGCGATGCCACGATGCCCTTTACGACATTAAGCGCGGGGCTCGCCCGCACTGACGTCGCCGCTCACGAGTGGGTCGGACTGATCGCCTATTGGGCGACAGGTCGCAGCAGCGAGCTGTTTCCGGGGCCGCGCAAAGCCAATTAGGCATGACCCCGAAAAGTGGGCACCGGTTTTCGGACCAGATCAGGCCCGGTCTTAATCGTGCCTTGGCAATCCAAGCCGATAGACCCCGCGAAAGTCATTCGGGTCGGCTGGTTTGCCCTTGCGATAGATCACGAGACGGCCGGCCTGTGCAAGCGCTACGGCGGACCTGCGGATCGGCACCAGCAACCCATGCCATTCGTCCTCGGCAGCGATCGCGTGAGCGATCTCAGGGGCGCTAAGGGTCTTTGCGCCGGCCCGTGCCAGCACGGCGAGGATTGCGTCGTCCAGCGATCCGCCATCGGCGATCTTCGAATCGGATTTGTTCATGCCCATGCCATGACGCATCGCCGCCCGCGCGGCAAGCGTGCTGGTGTGGTGGTTCGCAAGTCCGCATCATTTCTACCGCAATGAGGCGAACTTCGAATTCAGGACACTAGGCCCTATTTCGACATGGACCGATAGGCGTCGGAATCGAACTGCCGGCGCCACATCACGATCACGATGGCCAATGTGGTTGCGATCAGCACCCACGGGCTGATGAACCAGCCGAGATAACCCAGCGCGAACAGGAAGGCCCGCTGGCCGCGATTGAAGTGCCGGCCTGCCGACTGGAACAGTTTCGTGGTTCGCATGACATGCGACTGCGCTTCGGGCGTGTCGCGCTTGTCCGAGAACGGCATTGCCCCGAGCAGGATGGCGACATAGTTGAACAGGCGATAGGACCAAGAGAACTTGAAGAACGCATAGACGAAGATCACGGTGAGTCCGACGCATTTGATCTCCCATAAAGCAGGGGAGCCTCGTATGCCGAACGGCAGGGTCGCGAGTACCGACATGGCCTCCTCGGTCGATCGCAGCAGCGTCAATCCGCCGCCGATGGCCAGCAAAGTCGTCGATGCAAAGAATGCCGTGCCGTTCTGCAACGATGTCATGATCTGCATGTCGACCATCCGCGTTTCACGGTCGAGAATGCGCCGCACCCAGACCTCACGGTAGATGCTCATGCGGGCGTTGAGGCTGTTGCGTCCGTGCCCTGTGCGCTCAAGCGTGATCGCGTAGACCATCCACGCCAGGACGAAGAATGCGATCGCCACGAGGTCGGCAGTTGCAAACAGGTTCACGACTCGATGCCTTCCGAAGGATGCCGGATACGATAGAACAGGAAGCTGACTGGTGCGAAGCGGTTTTGATGCTCCCCAAGGGCTGGTTGCCTGCGGCGCGCCCGTCATGGCAAGGTCGGTGCCGCAGGGAGATCTCAATCAATGGCTTTGACGCTTGTTATCGGGAACAAGAATTATTCCTCGTGGTCGATGCGGCCGTGGATGGCACTGAAAGCGGCCGGAATTGCCTTCGATGAGATCGTCATTCCGCTCTACACAGGCGACGCCGACAAGCAGCGCATTCTCGACGTGACCCGGTCGGGCAAGGTGCCGGCGCTGATCGATGGCGATGTCACGGTCTGGGATTCGCTTGCCATCATCGAGTACGCGGCCGAGCGATTTCCGGACGCGCGTCTGTGGCCGCAGAACGTCGCCGCGCGCGCACACGCGCGCTCCATATCCGCGGAAATGCATTCCGGTTTCATGGCGCTGCGCAACGAATGCGGCATGAACATTCATCGCCCGATCCGCTCGAAATCGCTCTCTGACGATGCCAAGGCCAACATCGCGCGCATCCAGCAGATATGGACCGAGTGCCGGGCGCAACACGGCGGGCAGGGTCCGTATCTCTTCGGCAGCTTCAGCGGCGCGGACGCGATGTTCGCGCCGGTCGTCCATCGTTTCCGGACTTATGCCATTGACGTAGCGCCGCCGGTTCGTGCGTACATGGAAACGATGCTGGCGAATGCTGCCTTTCAGGAATGGACCAGCGCTGCGCTGGCCGAAGCACTGGTCATCGAGAAGTTCGAAGTCGACTGAGCCGAGGGACTGCTCCATGGGAATTCTGGACATGCTGACCAGCGTCATGGCGGCGAGGGCGGCAAGAGACTTGGACCCGGCTGTTATTCCGGTGATCCTGAGCGAGGTTCTCGGCAGTGGAAGCGACAGCGGATTAACCGCCATCGTCGCCAAACTGCAGCAAGCTGGATTTGGCGATCAGGTGAGATCGTGGATCGGTACTGGCAGCAATCTGCCGATCAGTGCGCAGCAACTGCAGGACGTTTTGGGGAACGATACCGTCAGGAAACTTGCCACCCGCTTCGGCATCCCGGTCGACCAGCTTTCGACCGTCCTGGCTCAGGTTTTACCGACGGCGGTGGATCAAGCGAGCCCCCAAGGTACGCTGCCGCGCACGGCGTGAGCTTGCCAGACTAACACACTGAACTTGCCGGGAAATTGTTCGGAGCGGCAGTGAAGGCAAAATTGCGGCGTTGCACACCGCTGGACCCTGCCTTGATGCCTACGCAAGGCCTCAGAAATGGCTATAAGGTATTGAAATATAACACGGATTGTGTCGCTTCCCGTGTGTTGGTTTATCTGGCAAATCGAGGTCCGGCATGCTATACCGTCGCAGGGCGTCAAACTGGTTTTGCCGTGACAACGGCAGGCCGCCAAAATGCGCGTATCGCGTGATGGAGTGGGTGTTGAAGCACAAGTACATCGTTGGAGAGACTGTCTATTTCACGGCAAGCAACGTGGCGCGACCAGCTGCGAGCGGAACCTACGAGGTGATCCGCCTGCTGCCGACAGACGGTGACGACTGTCAGTACCGCATCAAGAGTTCGACCGAAGCCTTCGAGCGCGTGGCGAAAGAAAGCCAACTCGCCGTCGCCTAAGATATTTCCGCGACGGAATTTCGCCGCGGTTGCGGCGCTTGGTCTGGTTCGTTGTGAAGGGGACCTCGCATGGACCGCGCCTGGGCATCATCGATCGAGAATTTTTGGCAATCGGCGAACCTGCCGATGTGGCTCACCATCGCTGCAGCGGGTTTCTTCGCAATCATTCTCCTGGTCACGCTGTTTCGCGCCGATCGATCGGTCGCAAACGGCGCGTTGACTGTTATCACGTTGCTGGCGATCGGCATTGCAGTGACTGCGATGATGCGCGCGGCTGGGAGCAGTGCCATCTCCGGGGACATCAAGTCCGCCGTACAATCGAATGCGTCGCTTCCGGCGTTGGCATGTCTTGACGGGCTTGCCGGCGAGAGCGTCGAGGCGGCCTGTGAGAAAGCGCTGTTCGCATCTGCTGACTCAATCGCCGCCGGCGTGTCCTACACCGCTGCTCAGGTTTCGCGGCTTGCCTCCTTCGGCAATGCCGCCACCGCCAATAAGGTGATGACGCCTGAATTGAACGCCTTGCGGCGGACCATCGAGCGCGATCGCTACGGACTGGTCGCCCAGGTCCTCAAGACGCGGGAGGGCTGCACGCTGACGGCGGCCTGTCCTTTCTTTCAGTCGCTCACCAACTCGGGACAAATCTCGTCCAACATGAGCGAAAATCTCTACGACAACTTTGTCGGCCGCTATGCTTCGTCGTGGAATGCACCGCCGGTCGTCACGGCCGCTGGTGCTGCAGCTGCCCCCGTGCTGGGTACCCTGCCACTGCCCGGGAAGCCTGTGTCGGGCGATTTTCCGAGTGCAGCGTCGATCCCTCCCATCAACATCATGACGCCTGAGCCGGCTGCGCAAGGCGCGCAGGCCGAACGGCGTCCATCGGAACCTGCCGCTGCATCACCTGCGCGTAGTGCGCCTGCTGCTGTGATAAATCCTCAGCCGGCACCCACTGCCGCGAAAAAGGCCGCGCCGCCACAGCCACAGAAATCGCGTGCACAAGCACCCGTGCAGCTTGCACCGCCCGCGGCGAGCGATGATAACTGATCGCTCTTCCTCCATTTGAAGCGTGATGCCGTGGCGTCGCGCTGGCGATCCCGAATATGCCGCTTCATCTCGTCAAGCTTAGCGTCGGTGCCACGTCCATCAAGGATCTCAGGGGCTGGATCGCCGAGCGCGTAAGGCAGGCCAAGGCGAAGGGCCTGCCGCCACGCCACATCCATGTGACCCGGATGTCACCCAAGCGCGTCGATGAACTTCTCGACGGTGGATCAATCTATTGGGTCATCAAGGGTGAAATCGCCGCGCGCGAAAAAATCCTCGGCATCGAGCCGTTTCGCGACAAGGATGGCATCGGGCGATGCCGCCTCGTGATGGAGCCCAAGCTGATTGCGGTGTCACCGCGGCCGATGCGGCCATTCCAGGGCTGGCGCTATCTCGATCCGAAGAGCGCGCCACCGGACCTCGGCAAGGCTGCTGCCAGCGTGGCCGCAATGCCTGAGCCGCTGCGACGCGAACTGCGCGAGCTGGGCCTGCTGTGAGTTGGGCTTGCTTTGGCTAGTTTTTGTGTGGGCGTGACTATTCAGAAAATCACGCCCTACGCCTTGATGTTGTCGATCAGGCGAGTCGTTCCGATTTTTGCCGCCACCAGCAGCCGGACCGGCCCCTCGTTCAAGGATGCGATCGGCGCAAGCGTCTCGGCGTGCCGGGCCTCAAGATAATCAAGCGCAAATCCCGCTTGACGAATGTGGTCCGCCCCATCGGACAGCGCGACCTCGAAGCCATCACCAGCGCGCATCCGCTTCGCTGCCGCCTTGAGCGTGCGAAACAGCACGGGTGCCGTCCGGCGCTGATCCGGCGAGAGATAAATGTTGCGTGACGACATCGCGAGGCCATCGCGCTCGCGGATGATCGCGCCGCCAATTACCTTGACGCCGAGATCGAGATCGCGCGCCATGCGGGTGACGACCTTGAGCTGCTGAAAATCCTTCTCGCCAAACAGGGCCATGTCCGGCTGCACCTGCGTGAACAACTTGGCGACGACGGTTGCCACGCCACCGAAGAAGTGGGGGCGGAACTTATCCTCAAGCCCTGCAAGCGCCGGACCTTCGGGAGCAATGCGGGTCGCGAAACCGTCCGGATACATCGTCTTCACATCCGGATTCCAGATCAGATCGACACCCTCTGCCTTGAGGCGCGCGAGGTCTTCCTTCCATGTACGCGGATAGGAGCCGAGATCTTCGTGCGCCGCAAACTGCGTAGGGTTCACGAAGATCGATACGGCGACCTTCTGTGCACGCCGTTTGGCGAGACGGACCAGCGACACATGGCCGTCATGGAGCGCTCCCATGGTCGGCACAAGTGCGAGTGTGGCATTGCGCTTGCCAAGTTCGGCGCGGGCGCGGTGAAGGGATGAAAGCGTGCGGGCGATGATGGGGGAACGGGTCATTCGTGCCGATGTCTGCAACGGGTGATTGTCAGGTGGGTCGCAGTCTTAACAAAGGCGGTGGTGTGCGCCAACGACCACGCACGGCTTTGCACCCCATCGGACTGCAGATTCATCATGAAGTCACAGCCCATTCGAATTTCACTTGATTCTTTCTGGACTTGGCTGAAGATATCCACAGGGGATTTGCATGCTTTTGCAGACGAGTCAGGGGCAGTCCGGGTCGGCGCATGTCGTCGTGCTGGGCAACGAGAAGGGTGGGTCGGGCAAGTCCACCACAGCGCTTCACGTTGCGGTTGCGCTGCTGAAGGCCGGGCAGCGCGTCGCCACCATCGACCTCGATTCCCGCCAGAAGAGCTTCACCCGCTACATCGAGAACCGGCGGGCCTGGGTCCAGCGCACCGGGCTCTCTCTTGAGGTGCCGCACCATTGCTGTGTCGCTCTGGGCTCGAGCATGCAGATCGACGACAACGAGATGTCGGAATTCGAGCAGTTCTCCGCGGCGGTCAGTGCAGTGGAGCGGACCTACGACTTCATCGTTATCGATACGCCGGGCACCGACAGCTACCTGATGCGGTTGGCGCATTCGATGGCGGATACGCTGGTTACGCCGATAAACGACAGCTTCCTCGATTTCGACGTGCTTGGTTCTGTGGACCCGGCGACCTATTCCGTGATTGGCGAAAGCCATTACGCAACCATGGTGAAGGTCGCGCGCAAGCAGCGCCGCGATCTCGATGGCGCGACCACGGACTGGATCGTCGTACGAAATCGCCTGTCGATGCTGGGGTCGCGAAACAAGCAGCTCATTGCGGAAGGACTCGACCAACTCTCGTTCCGGCTCGGTTTCCGGCCGGTTGATGGCTTCGCCGAGCGCGTGGTCTACCGCGAGTTCTTCCCGCGTGGCCTGACGGCGCTCGATGACCTGGACGAGGCCACACTGGGCACCCGTCCGAACATGGCCCACGTGACGGCCCGCGAGGAGGTGACGAGCCTGCTGCGCCACCTGAAGCTCCCGATCGATGAACGGGGCCGCCGCCGGGCCGCGACTCGGGCCGAATGGTTTGCCCAGGTCGACCGTCCACTGGAAAATCACGGTCTCACAGCCTAGATTTAGGGCTATCGCAGCCTGGTTCCTCGGCGGCTCCTGAGCCGGTTCCACTGCGAGCGAGCAATTCTTTGCTGAAAATGTGAACTTATTGCCGTTTACGCGCTTTGTTATTCACGCGTCATAGACCAAACGATGCGTTTCCGGTGCTTTGGCACATTTGATGCATCGCACAAATAACCGGTCTATGTCAGACACATGACGGGAAATTAAGCTGGTTTGTCGCTCGCCTGTCATCATCTAACTGGACAAGTACGAAGGATTCTAAAACACTGTATTGTGACAGAGCGGCCCGGAGGGGTTCTGGCCTGATCTGGCAACTTCGAGGATGCGATGAAACGTGGAATTTTCATCCTGCTTGGTCTGTTTGCGATCGTTGTCGTCGCATACTTCACCGCGACCAAATGGGCGATCCGTCACGAGACGCTGACGCTCTACGATTCAACGCGTGATCGTCCGATTGAAGTCGCGGTTGCTGTGCGCCGTGACAAGGAAATGCAGGCAAACGCCGGCATGCTCACTTTGCCTGTTGCCATCGTCAATCACGGCAACACCGTAAAATTCACCGAGTACTCCTTTCTCGCCAACGTGCTCGCTGCTCGCGGGTATTTTGTCGCCAGCATCCAGCATGATTTGGCGACCGATGCTCCCTTGGTCACCAAGGTGGGCGAGTTGTATGTCGGACGCCTGCCTGTCTATGAGCGCGGCGTGGCGAATATCGAATTCACCGTGAAGCAGATGACGAAGATCCAGCCGAATGCGGACTATGATCATCTGACGCTGGTTGGACACTCCAATGGCGGCGACATCTCGATGTACTTCGCCAAGATGTATCCGGAGCATGTGAAGAAGATCGTCACGCTCGATAATCTTCGCGTGCCGTTCCTCACCGAGGGCAAATTCAAGATTCTGTCGTTCCGTTCGAAAGATCCTGTGTTCAAGGCCGATCCCGGCGTCGTGCCGGATGATGACACATGTGAGCAGTCGGGGATCACCGTCGTCAACACGGGCTTCCAGCACACAGACATGAGCGATCGCGGACCTGATAATGTGAAGACATCGATTCAGGGCGTCCTCGACAAGTTCCTGGCGACCGAGAGCAAGCTTGCACCAGTCGACACCAAGAAGATCGTGGTGCCGAATCCGGGTTCTGTGGCTCAGATTGCTCCCCCCATTAACTAACCTCTGACCGCGGGTGTCCACGCCGGGTTTGTTTCCGGCGGGTTGCACGTTTGCGTGAGAACGGTTGGTAGCTGTCGACTTACCTCAAACCGCCACATTACGCTGGTGGCATGACTTTCTGCTCGCTTGAGATCACTCAATCCACGAGGTGACGGTCATGGACATCAGTAGTTTCTCCCGATCTCCCACGCTCGCGCCATCGGCGGATCATCGGACACCGCCTGTCGTCAGTGATGACGAGTGCCTGTCGCGTCTGGCGCGTGCCGTTGCCGAACATGACGATCGCCGGTTGAGCGAGGTAGCACAGCTCATAGGAAGGCTCGCGGTGCCAATCGAATAGGGTGGTGGCCATCGCCTTTTCGGGGGGTGAATGAATTGACCAATTGTCCTCCGCGCTCCACATAAGACTCGCAACTAACCGCGAGCAAAGATGACGCGCGATCCGACCATTCCAAAAACCGGCGAACAGCCTGTCTCAGGCCGCGCCCGTACCGTGCCGGACACGCAGACGTCAGCCTCCGCGGACATTGCGGCGTTTGTCGCAAAAGCTCGTGCGATGACGCCGGGTAAGGCCGGGACAGGCCGCCTGATCTTCGCTCTCGATGCCACCATGAGCCGCCAGCCGACGTGGGACATGGCGTGCCAGCTTCAGGCGGATATGTTCCGGGAGGCGGGAAGTATCGGCGGCCTTTCAGTTCGCCTCGTCTACTATCGCGGTCTGAATGAGTGTCGTGCCAGCCAATGGATATCCGATACCGCGCACCTCGCCACGCTGATGGGCAAAATCGATTGCCGGGGCGGGCAGACGCAGCTTGGCCGCGTACTCTCGGATGCACGGCGCGAGGCTGTCGCATCGGGCGTGCGTGCCATCGTGTTCGTTGGCGACGCGATGGAAGAGAGCGTGGATGCGCTATGCGCCACCGCGGGCGAACTCGGCTTGCTGAAGGTGCCGTGCTTTATGTTCCAGGAAGGCAATGATCCAACGGCGGAGGCGGCATTCCGTGAGATCGCGCGGCTGACCGGCGGCGCGTGGTGCCGCTTCGACATGGGTTCGGCGGCGCAGTTGCGCGAACTTCTCCGCGCGGCAGCCGCCTATGCCGCCGGCGGGCGAGATGCGTTGATGCGGCTGGCGAGGAACGGCTCAGGAGCGGCGGCTCTGCTCGGGCAGATGAAGTAGCGGATGCACGGCAGCGCTCGAGGGTGGTTCGCCGGGGGCATTGCCCCAACGCCAGCGGCAAAAATTCGCGGATGTCGGCATTCCTCAAAGCACGCTAGACACCTACATGAACCTTGACCGGTCAGGCCGCACCTTCGCGTGCGAACCGCGCTTGAACATGAAGAATGATTGACCCATGCCGACCCTGATCGCAGGCATCGTCGCCGTCGCGCTGCTCTACGTCGCCCTCAATATTGTCAAGGGCGCCGATCCGAAGTGGCTTGCGAAAGTCGTCCGCGCTGGCGGGGGCATTGTCACGCTGGCCGCGGCGCTGTTTATCGGCGCGAGGGGTGAGCTTGCTGTGGCTATTCCGCTCGGAATTTTCGGCGCCGGCCTGCTGGGCTGGTCGCCGTTCGGCGCCCAGCTCGGTTCGGCCTGGGGCAATTACGGCCCCGGCGCGTGGAAATCAAACGGGCAGAAGTCCAAGGTACGATCCCAGTTTATAGAGATGACGCTCGACCACGACACCGGGGCGCTTGAGGGGCTTATTACCGCCGGCCCCGAAGCGGGGCGCGTACTGGACGACTTCACGCTTGATGAACTCATTGCTCTGGCGCGGGGGTTCGATGCCGAGAGCTGGGCTCTTCTGGAAAGTTATCTGGATCGCCGGTTTCCCGCCTGGCGTGAGCACGCGCAGGGCGAAGGGGCAGGCCGGGGTGGAGGCGAGGATCGCCGTGCGGCGCCGAGCGGAAAAATGACGGCGGAGGAGGCCTATCAGATCCTTGGCCTGAAGCCGGGCGCAGGGCGTGATGAGATCAGCCGGGCGCACCGTGGGCTCATGAAGAAACTTCATCCCGACCAAGGGGGCTCGACGTACCTCGCTGCCCGTGTGAACGAGGCCAAGGACACTCTTCTTCGCAATCATCGCTGACTCCAGCACGCAACATCACGCTACAAACTGCGAGCAGCCTTTCCGTCTCTGTATTGAATGCCCCTGCGGACGCCCGCCGTTATCCGGCGTGGTCGATCCTGCAGTTAATGTTTTAGAGACCAAGTCTTGAAAAATGGTTGCATGCGCGCGTGGAGCCGCAAAAAGTTACCCCATGGCCCCACCCGAAAAGAAAAAGCCCGCGGCTTCGCCGCGGGCTTCGCTTCATCCGGACTGGATGGCCTTGCGATCAGTTTCTAATAGCGATGCAGGAAATGTCGGAGCGCTTTAGCGTGCGGCATGCCGCTTCAGCGGAATCCTGGTTGAGGCCGGCGAAGCGTGCGCGATAGAGCGTCTTGTTGCCCTTGGACACCGTCTCGGTGAACTGCTCTGCATCGCTGAGCAGCTTGCTGGCGCTGCCGCGTGCGGCACTGAGGCGCTGACGGGCTTCGTTTTCGCTTTCGAGTGCGCCAACCTGAATGATCCAGCCTGAGCGGGCGCCGGTCTTGATCGCGCCGTTGTGCTGGATCGTTTGCATCGGCTGCGCAGGCGGCAAGGTGGCTTGCTGTATCGGCTGCGGAGCCGGCTGCTGTTGCGGTACCGCGGATGTCTGAAGGGCGACGGCCTGTGCTCCCAGGGTCGTGGGCGGTGCGCCGCGTGCGGGGTCTGCATAGGCCAGCGTCTGCGCTTGCGGAGTCGATGGGGTAGGGGCAGGAGCGGAGCCGATGATGCCCTGTCCAATGCCGTTGCTGGTATTGGGCTGTGCGGGAAGCGGTGCCGGGAAGTCGCTACGCGGCTGATTATAGGCGACCGGCCATGGTTCCGCGCGGCGATCGGCCTTGGATTCGACCTTGGGCTCAACCCTGGTTTCGACTTTGGTTTCAGCCTTGGCGACAACAGTCTTTGAAGTCTCGGCGACCTCGGCCCTTTGCGGCGCCGGAATGGCGCTGGTGGCAACCGGAGCGGGAGCACCCGGTGCAGCAGACGCAACCTTCGTTTGACCCATGCGAACCTGAACCGTCTTCACGCGCACGGGAGTCATCGGTTCGGCGGAACCCGGGATAGCGGCAAAAGTCTGCGAGGCGATTACGCCGCTGGTGAGCGGTGCCGGCGCTGGCTTGTTCTGAGCTTCGGCCGCAACCTTTACCGGTGCAACCGGCGCGCGCGGCGCCGGAAGCGGGACGGGTTCCGGCGGAGTCGATGCGACCTTGATCGCGCCCTGCACCTGAACCACCGGCGCGGCGCGGGTTTTCGCTTCGATCTTTGTCTCTTCGGAATCGTCAGCGCTGGCGACCTGCGTGTCGCTGCCGCGTTCCGTGATGGCTGCAACAGTGCGCCGGGTTGCCGCCTCATCGAGATGCTCGGCGAGCAGGTTGCGCATGATGGCGTCGCGGGAGCCGCCGCTGCGTCCGCCCATCACGACGCCAACCACATAGCGATTGCCGCGCTTCATCGAGGTCACGAGGTTGAAGCCGGAGGCGCGGGTATAACCGGTCTTGATGCCATCGACGCCCTCGACGCGGCCGAGCAGCTTGTTGTGGTTGCGGATCGAGCGGCCCTTGTAGTTGAACGCCTCGGTCGCGAAGTAGCGGTAGTATTTCGGGAAGCGGTCCTGAATGGCGCGGCCGAGCGTGGCCTGATCGCGCGCGGTGGTGACCTGCTCACTATCCGGAAGGCCAGACGCGTTCTTGTAAATGGTCTTGCTCATGCCGAGCGCGCGCGCCTTGCGCGTCATCAACTTGGCGAAATCATCCTCGTCGCCGGCAATCGTTTCAGCGATGACAGCGGCGGCGTCGTTGGCGGAGCGGGTGACGAGACCCTTGATCGCGTCTTCGACGCGGATCGTTTGACCTGGCCGCAGGCCGAGCTTGGTCGGAGCCTGCTGAGATGCATGAGCTGATACGTCCATTGGGGTATCGAGCTTGAGCTTGCCGCTCTCCAGCCGTTCGAACAGCATGTAGAGGGTCATGATCTTGGTGAGCGAGGCGGGGTGGCGCAGGCTGTCGGCGCTGGTGGCCTGGAGCGTGCTGCCGGAGTTGGCATCGACGATGATGGAGGAGAAGGCGGGGCTGTAACTCGATACTGCGGCGTGGTGGCGCTTGTGACGCCGCCGGGCGTCTGCGGTGTCGACGGTAAAGGCTACGGCCACGGAGATGGTGGCGACGCCGAGAAGGCAAAGGCGAAGCGTGCGTGATGACGCTGACGATTTGACCCCAAGCATGAATTTCCCCGTCCGATTCCCAGTTTATTCGCCTCGTTCTGAGGCCAAATTTGGTCCGGCCGCAGCCAATCTTCTGGCTGCGTCGTCCATGCGAAACTGCGGCTCCAAAGGGCCGGAGCCGGACAGTCGGTGATCCGGCTAAGGTATTGGAACCGCGCAGCTTTTCGTATTCGTTCGAGAACGTGAAAAGCGCAGGGAATCAAATTAGGTCGCGACGGTTTCGAAAGGGTTAAGCAAGGGTTTCCGGAGTTTGCAGCTTTTGTCACGGATTTAAGACGATTGTGCGACGCACAATATTCTTGACTTATTTGTGCGATGCAGTACTACCAAAGTCGTGGTTAGGGAGCCGGGTACTTCCCGGCGCAGGACAACAGTCTGGGAAAAGGACACTCCGTAATGGTCAAGGTTGAAGAATTTCAGCAGTACGGCAAAGAGCAGTTCGATGCCGCAGTTGCGTCTGCCAACACGTTCTCGAGCGGCCTTCAGTCGATTGCGAATGCCTACGGCGAGTATGCCAAGAGGTCGTTCGAAGACACCAAGAGCTTCGTTGAGAAGCTGTCGGGCGTGAAGTCGATCGAAAAGGCGGTCGAACTGCAGACCGAATACGCCAAGACGTCATACGAGACGTTCGTTGCCGAGTCGCAGAAGATCGGCGAGCTTTACACCGATCTCGCCAAGCAGGCTTTCAAGCCCTTCGAAGGTCTGGTCGCGAAGGTGACCGCTCACTAATTCAAGGCTCTCTCCACTCACGAAAAAGCCCGGCTCAACGCCGGGCTTTTTTATTGCGATGAATGATCCGCCGTTCGTTACTTGGCGATACGCAGTTTCGACAGTGAGTTTCCGATTGAATCGAACGCGGCTGCGATGCCGCTTGCGCTGGTCGAAGAATAGAAATTGCCGCTGTCGGCGCAGTATTTCAGAATGGTGGATTCCGGATCGCCATCGGTGTTGACCTGAATAGTGTAGACCACGGTTGCTCCGTTCGTCTTGTTCTTGATATTGTCGCAGAGAATTTTCTGCCGCGCATCGATCGGTGATGCCGACGAGTACCAGCGATTCTGCGTATTCGCTCCGTCCGACAGCAGGATGATCGCGTCGGTGTACTTGTAGTTCGCATCCTTGGCGGGCGTCGGGAACGGATCTGTCGATTGCAGCAGCATCCACGCCCACTGCATGCCGATGCTCTGGTTGGTGTAGCCGACCGCGACGAGATTATTAATCTTGCCCTTGATGGTGCTGTCGTCCGTCGATCCGTCGGATTCGTTGGCGGTAAACACTGACGTCATCGGCAGGATCGACGAAGCGCAGTCGTTATAACTCTCGCCAAGAAACAGCGTCCCCGGGGTGGCGGTGGTCGGCGCGTCCTTGGTCGTGTCATAAGATTGGGTGCGATCTGTCACGCAACCTTTCCAGTTGTTGAGATTGCTGGCGGTCCATACCTTGCCGGCTGCGACACACGAACTCTTCGTCGTCTTGGACGATTGGCTGCAACTGCCATAACTTTTGTCCCAATCAAGCCAGGCCGCGTTCTTGTTGGCGGTGCCGACATTGACCATCACGTTGAAAGGAATGATTGACAGATACACATCGTCGACGGTTTTCGCCGACGACTTGAGTGTGTCCACCAGTTTCTTGGCTGCCGTTTTCATGGCGTCGAGTTTGCCGACGCGGTTCATCGATGCGGTGATGTCCAGTGCCATGGCGACGCGCATCCTGGTGTTACCCCAGACTGTCGTCGAACTCGCGCCGAAATCGAGGTTCGGATACCCCACGACCTTCATGAAATCGGTTTTCATGGTGGCCGACCCCGTCAGGACGACCTTGGATCCCTGACTGGTGCTCTTGGAATAACCGGCCGTCACCGCGACGTTGAGCGCCTCCGGGTGTTTGTAGAGCGCGTTAAAGTAGTCTTGTGCCCTCTGGCTGATTTGGTCGGTCGTGAGGCCCGACGCGTCCCTGGAGATCATCAGGGCAGTGGTGTCGAGGGCGGTCTGCATGGCGGTGCGGGCGTTGTTGACGCGAGCGTAATCGACGGCGGCCCCAACGAAGCCCAGGATTGGTACGATTGCGATGCCGAACATCACGGCGACGTTGCCGCCTTGCGCATCGCGGAAGTGCGCGATCGTTCCGCGGACGCGATTGAAAATCGATGCATCGTTCATGACGTCACCAGAAGAATAGGGCTCCGGGACGCGAGATAGGCTGCAGGCGTGAAGAGGTAGTAAAGTGTTGCGATGAATAACGGGTACACCTGAGAAGTAGGCGGCCGGGGATCGTGGGGCTGCGGTTTCATCGTGAAGATCGGGTTTCCCGCTTCGTTCGAATTTTACCAATTCGCCGCACAGCCGGGGCCTGAGGTGCGGGAACGTTTGAAAATGGATGCAATGTTCATTGCGGTCACCAAAAATGGGTCCTGCCATGTCGTAGAAGTGGGCAATGAAGGGGCGGTAAAAGTTGCCGTCAATCTACGTAAAATGCCCCATGAAATGGACCTTTCGGCCCCTCAATCGGTTCGTATTGTCAACAGCACTTCAACGCCTCATAACGAAATTCGCGCGATTTTGGGCGCTTGCGTTAACCATCCGGCATTGCCGTACGGGCGTCGTGCGGTTCTCCCGGCGCGATTCCAGCCAGCAAAGGCATGCTTGCGGGCGGGCGAACGGCGACCCATATTGTTAATCTGATCCGACGGCGTTTTCGTTGCCGGAAAGGTCGCTTTGTGGGGATTTTGAATTCTTAAGCCATGCTGCACTCGTCTTCATATCCGGAACCAGTCGCGGCGCCCAAGGTGTCCAGCGAACAAACCGCTAGCGCCCGCCCGCGAATGAGCAAGGATGATAGCGGCAGCGAGGGGCGGGGGGGGGCAGGCACGTCCGTCATTACCAAGGTCAAGCCCAAGACCAAGCGCCCGAACCTCTACCGCGTGTTGATCCTGAACGACGACTACACTCCGATGGAGTTCGTTGTTCATGTTCTGGAGAAGTTCTTCAACAAGGACGTTGAAGCCGCGACGACGATCATGTTGCATGTTCATCATCACGGGATCGGCGAATGCGGCGTTTTTACATACGAGATCGCTGAAACCAAGGTGACGCAGGTCATGGACTTTGCGCGAAAACACCAACATCCTTTGCAATGCGTGATGGAAAAGAAGTAGCATTTGAGTCTCGTTCGGCGTGGGAACCGGATGGGGCGATGAGAATGCAAACAGGTTGCAGGAACTGATCAGACCGGACCGGACGACAACCGATCGAATGAAGTGGCGGGGGCCATAAGGGACGCGAATGCCGACTTTCTCTCAGAGCCTTGAACAATCCCTGCACCGCGCGCTTGCCATCGCAAATGAGCGGCATCATCAGTATGCGACGCTCGAGCATCTGCTGCTTTCGTTGATCGACGACTCTGACGCCGCCGCTGTAATGCGTGCATGCAGCGTCGATCTCGACAAGCTGCGCGGCAGCCTCGTCAACTACCTCGAAACCGAATTTGAGAATCTGGTCGCGGAAGGTTCCGACGACGCCAAGCCGACGGCCGGGTTCCAGCGTGTCGTGCAGCGCGCGGTCATCCACGTGCAGTCGTCCGGCCGCGAAGAGGTCACAGGCGCCAACGTGCTGATCGCGATTTTTGCGGAGCGCGAAAGCCATGCGGCCTATTTCCTGCAGGAGCAGGACATGACCCGCTACGATGCGGTAAACTACATCAGTCATGGCATTGCGAAGCGTCCGGGCGTCTCCGAGGCGCGGCCGGTGCGCGGCGTCGATGAAGAAGCCGATGCCAAGGGCAATGAGGATTCAAAGAAGAAGGGCGAGGCGCTCGAAACCTATTGCGTCAACCTGAACAAGAAGGCGCGCGACGGAAAGATCGATCCCGTCATCGGCCGCAACGCCGAGATCAGCCGCGCCATCCAGGTGCTGTGCCGCCGCCAGAAGAACAACCCGCTGTTCGTCGGCGAAGCCGGCGTCGGCAAGACGGCGATAGCCGAAGGTCTCGCCAAGCGCATCGTTGACAGCGAGGTGCCGGAGGTGCTGGCCGCCGCAACGGTGTTCTCGCTCGACATGGGCACGCTGCTTGCTGGCACGCGGTATCGGGGCGATTTCGAAGAGCGCCTCAAGCAGGTCATCAAGGAACTGGAAGCGCATCCGAATGCGATCCTGTTCATCGACGAAATTCACACTGTCATCGGAGCAGGCGCAACCTCCGGCGGCGCGATGGACGCGTCGAACCTGCTGAAGCCGGCGCTGGCGTCCGGCACGATCCGCTGCATGGGGTCTACTACCTACAAGGAATATCGGCAGCACTTCGAGAAGGATCGCGCACTGGTACGCCGGTTCCAGAAGATCGACGTCAATGAGCCGACCGTTGAAGATGCCATTGGCATCCTCAAGGGCCTCAAGCCGTATTTCGAAGATTATCACAAGCTGAAGTACACCAACGACGCCATTGAGGCGGCGGTGAACCTCTCGGCGCGCTACATCCATGACCGAAAGCTGCCAGACAAGGCGATCGACGTGATCGACGAATCCGGCGCAGCGCAGATGCTTGTGCCTGAGAACAAGCGCAAGAAGACCATTGGCATCAAGGAAATCGAAGTAACCATCGCGACGATGGCGCGGATTCCGCCGAAGTCTGTCTCCAAGGACGACGCCGAGGTGCTCAAGCATCTCGAGACGACCCTGAAGCGGACCGTATTTGGTCAGGACAAGGCCATCGAAGCCTTGTCCGCCTCGATCAAGCTCGCCCGCGCGGGCCTGCGTGAGCCGGAGAAGCCGATTGGCTCGTATCTGTTCTCGGGCCCAACCGGTGTCGGCAAAACCGAGGTGGCCAAGCAACTGGCCGCGTCTCTCGGCGTCGAGCTGATCCGCTTCGATATGTCGGAGTATATGGAGCGGCATACGGTGTCGCGTCTGATCGGCGCACCTCCGGGCTATGTCGGATTCGATCAGGGCGGTCTCTTGACCGATGGCGTGGACCAGCATCCGCATTGCGTGGTGCTGCTCGACGAAATCGAGAAAGCGCACCCGGATCTCTACAACGTACTGTTGCAAATCATGGATCACGGCAAGCTGACCGATCACAACGGCAAGCAGGTCAATTTCCGTAATGTCATCCTGATCATGACCACCAATGCGGGTGCTGCCGACATGGCGAAGGCCGCATTCGGCTTCACGCGCAGCAAGCGGGAAGGCGAGGATCACGAGGCGATCAACCGGCAGTTCGCGCCCGAGTTCCGCAATCGTCTCGATGCGATCGTGTCGTTCGCGCACCTCAATCCTGATGTGATCGGCATGGTGGTCGAGAAGTTCGTGCTCCAACTTGAAGCCCAGCTGGCGGATCGCGACGTGACTATCGAGCTGTCCGAGCCTGCGAAGGCATGGCTGGTGAAGGAAGGCTACGACGAGCAGATGGGTGCGCGGCCGATGGCTCGTGTCATTCAGGAGCACATCAAGAAGCCTTTGGCGGACGAGGTTCTGTTCGGCAAGCTGAAGGGTGGCGGTCACGTCCGCGTCGTCCTGGTGAAGGACGAGGGAAGCGAAGCGGGCGCCGAGAAGATCGGTTTCGAGTTCGTCGAAGGGCCGGTGACCCCGAAGCCTGAAAAGCTGCCCGGCACCCGTAAGCGCGCCGCGCCGCGCAAGCCGAAGGGTGGGGATGGTCCGAAAGGTCCAGCCAAGCCGCCGCTCATGAAGGTCTGAGCGACGCGCAAACAGATGCAAAAGNCACGATCGCCGGCTTTTTTGCAGCTTGCGCTGGATCAGAAGCGTTTTAACGCCGCGAGCACGGGCTCGAGTTTTGCACTGATCACTTCGCCTGCCTCGGAGGCAGTCGCCCACGCAGCCAATCCCGCCAACACAGCGACAATGAAATATTGAGCGGTCGCTACGGCGATCAGTGGCCTCAGCAGTCCCCGGCCTATTCGTTTGAACGGGCTTATTCGTTTGAAATTGTCGCGGGTGGGTTCCTGCGGAGTGTCAATTTGAATGTCAGGATGGATGTCTGCGGCGAGTTCGGAAGTCGCCGGATCATTCTGTGCATCCAGCAAAGCGAGATCGTGGATATCCGCGGGCGGTGCGGCTATCGCTCCGTCCTGCGCCGCCTCGATATGTGCGACCACGTTGCTCATCCCAGCAGTTCATTGTTTGCTAACCTTAGGCTGGCCGCGCGGGTGGGGCTATGATTAGCGATCGAAAGACTCCGTTAACGTAAACGAATCCGCCGCATAGGCGTGCGAGAGACCGGCAATTCTCATCCGATGGATAAGCGATCCGCGGCAAGTTCTCTAACCGTCGCGGTTTTACCGACTTCGTTTGTTTCGATTGCTTGCGTGATCCGTTTTTCGACATCCTCGTGTGGCAGTTGGTGGCGATGAGACAGCGGGCTCCGTTGCATTGGGTACTGTGCCTGGCCGTCGGCGTGATGCTGACGGCAAAGGTTCAGATTGCGCGCGGTGACGACCCTGCGCCCACGAGGGCGCCAGACACTCCGCAGGAGACATCCGAACCTAAGGCTCTGGATCAGGGAATTCCCGTAACTCCTCCCGTTGCCACCGAAACGAAACGAGGCGCCGATGCCCCGCCACCGGCCCCGCCTGCGAAGGATGCGAAAGACACCGATACGCGAGAGACAATGTGCCTGATGATCGAATCCGCGGCCTCGGCGCATAATCTGCCGCTGGAGTTCTTCGCGCGCGTGATCTGGCAGGAGAGCCGCTTTCAGCCGGATGCGGTGGGGCCTGTTACACGCAGCGGTCAGCGCGCGCAGGGCGTTGCGCAATTCATGCCGGGCACCGCGACCGAGCGCCGACTGCTCGATCCGTTTGATCCCGTGCAGGCTCTGCCAAAATCAGCAGAGTTCCTCCACGAGCTGCGGGAACAATTCGGCAATCTTGGGCTGGCTGCCGCGGCTTATAATGCGGGACCGCGCCGCGTGCAGGAATGGCTGACGGGAACCGGCTATATGCCGAGTGAGACCCGAAACTATGTTTATGCGATCACCGGTACGACGGTCGATAACTGGGCCGCGGCCGGGAAGAACGGCGCGATCAAGGACCGCGCGCCGCCGACGGGCTGCCGCGAACTCATGGCGTTGCTGAAACGTGCGCCAAATCCCTTTGTCGCCGAACTTGAGCAGCGTGTGAAGCTCGGCGCGGCGATGCCGTGGGGCGTACAGCTTGCCGCCGGATTCTCTCGCGACAGGGCGCTCGCGATGTATGCGCGTTCCATGACGCGCCTGAGTGCGATCATTGGCGATCGCGACCCCAGTCTTCTGAGTTCGATCTTCCGGAGCCGCGGCACGCGGCCGTTCTATCAGGTGCGGGTGGGAGCCGACACGCGCTCTGCCGCCAACGAGTTGTGCGATCGCA
The DNA here is from genome assembly GCA_000826465.1 of Acanthamoeba mauritaniensis. Taxonomy (NCBI): domain Eukaryota; phylum Discosea; order Longamoebia; family Acanthamoebidae; genus Acanthamoeba; species Acanthamoeba mauritaniensis. The sequence continues at coordinate 24,013 of CDFE01040512.1, read as the reverse complement.
TCAGACGGGCAGGGCAAGCATGCATCGTGCTGAAGAACGCACAGGGGCATGGTTAACCGGCGCCGGTGCTGAATGCGGGGGAGATTCCAGGAATCTCTTGTAACGGTTAACGTCGCAGCCCGATCGCATGCAAAAAGAAACCCAATAATTGCAGGCATTATTTGAATCTTTGCGGAGAATTTTATGCTCAACGAAATGCTAACGGGATTGCTGCACTTTTCGATTAAGTTTTGTGAAACCGTTTTCCAATCATCTGATCGCGTGCAGCGAAACGTTTCGCTGCATTCTGTGAGGAGGCTTTCGTGCTGACGTTTGGAATTATCGGTATTGCATTTGCAACCTTGTGCGTTCTCGGTTCGCTGTCGTCGTCCGCGCGCGAACCGTCGATTTGATTTTGATGCCGCTGTTTGCGGCCACGTTCGTCGGCGAGCATTGGCTTCCGGCGGGCCCTGCAAGCCGCCGCGTCTTAGCGGTGCGGCCTCCCGAAAATTGGCAGCGCCGGTCCCTTGACGACGAGGACATTTCACCCGCGTGATGAATCAAATGATTCATCCGGTGTTACGCTCCTTGGCACTTCCCGCCCTTGATTCTCCGAAATGGCAAAGCTCCTTCGCGGCGTTCGCGTTCGGGGTGAAATCCGCGCTGTCGTCGATTCTGGCGCTGGTGCTTTTCGGCACGTTTATCGGGGTTGGCGCATTCGCCCATGACACCGGCTTCACGCTGGGGTGGGCGGTGGCTACCACCGTATTGGTCTGGGCCGGTCCTGCGCAGATTATCCTGATTTCCACGTCACATGCCGGTGCGACACTGCTGGAATCCGCCTTGGCCGTGACTATCAGCGCCATCCGCCTGTTGCCGATGGTGGTCTCGGTCTTGCCGATGCTGCGAACGCCGCAAACGAAGATGCGCCAGCTCGCGCTGCCGGCGCATTTGGTGGCGGTGACGGTCTGGGTCGAAAGCTTTCGTCTGTTGCCACACGTGCCGCGTGAGAGACGGATTGCCTTCGTAAACGGGCTTGGCGGAGGGCTGGTGTTCCTGAGCTGTGCCGCGACCGTTCTCGGATATGGCCTGGCGGCAAGCCTGCCGCCGATTCTGTCGGCTGGAATTCTGGCGCTGACGCCGCTGACGTTCCTGCTGTCCACGGCGCGCAATGCGCACAAGCTGGTGGACAAGCTCGCGCTTGCGTTGGGGCTTGCGCTTTACCCACTGGTGCAACTGCTGCACACCGGTGTTGACATCATGATCTGCGGCCTGACCGCCGGCACGATTGCCTATGGCGTCCATCGTCTGAGGGGCCGAGCATGAGCGGCCTTCTTGGAGATACGCACGCCATCGCTCTGCTATTGTTCGCGGGCTTCCTGTCGAACGAGGTCTGGCGGGTGCTCGGCCTCGTGATCGGCGGCGGGATCGACGAAGGTTCGGAATTCCTGATCTGGGTGAGGGCAGTCGCCGCTGCAATCCTTGCGGGGGTTATCGCTCAGATTTTGATTTCACCGCCCGGCGCGCTGGCGACCGTGCCGGACATTGTCCGATATGGCGCCGCCGCCGTTGGGTTTGGCGTTTATCTGGCGACGCGCAAATCAGTTTTCGCCGGTGTGGTCGCCGGTGAAATCGTTGTCCTTGCAGGCAAATGGTGGATGGGCTGAGCCGAGCTTCGCAGCTCAGTTGTTCAGTGCCGCGATCAGCCGCGTGGCGTGATCTTCCAGCACCTTGACGTCCTCCTTGCGGGTCGCCGGCGGAAGCAGGGCGACGCCCTCGACCCGAGGCATGATGTGCACGTGAAGGTGGTAGACGACCTGGCCGCTGGCCGGTTCGCTGAATTGCTGCAGGGTAATACCGTCGGCCTTGAAGGCCTTCATGCCCGCGACTGCGATCTTTTTCGCCGTCCGCGCAACATGGGCGAAACTCTCGGGCGAAATGTCGAGAATATTCCGGGCGGGCTCCTTGGGAATCACCAGGGTATGTCCGGGACAGCGCGGCATGATGTCCATGAAAGCGAAGGTGTGTTCGTCTTCATACACCTTGTGGCACGGGATTTCCCCGCGCAGGATTTTTGCGAAGATGTTGTTGGTGTCGTAAGCGGTCATGGTCGGCCCCGGAAAAATTGCGGTTCACAATCGCCGTCCGAAGCGGCCCGGTCAAGCCGGGTTGTTTAGGCGGCGCGTTGGTCAGAAATCCGGTGTGCGCTCCGGGATGCCGGTTGCGATCTCATCGATCCGGTCGGCGAGATTCGTCAAGTCGCGGTGAAGTCCGTCCAGTGTAAATGCAAGGCCGAAAACGCGCCCCACCGCATTGAAATCGAGTGCACGCATCGCGCCGGATTGACGCAGCCCGGTAAATGTTTCGGTGAAGGCGAGATGTGCCGCGCTGACGTCGTTTCGCGAGACAATAACGACCGCGTTGAGCGCAGTCGCGCATCGTTCGGTCAGCTCGGCGTGGGCGCGCAGCAGGCGAGCCGCCGCAGGCGCCAGCGTCGATGCGATCTGGGCCGGAAGAGGTGTCCGCAGCACGCCGCCGATGGCGACGAGATCGTTGCGCACGCGCCAGAGTGTGCGTGGAATTGCTTGAGGAATGCGATGATCGGCAAGGCGCGAGGCGCGCTCCCTGTCGGCATCTTTCAAGGCCTGTTCGACGGCGGTGAGCGCCTGGCGCAAGGCTGGATGTTCGGTGGAAGGGACCAGCGCTTCGCCGCGCTCAAGCGCATCGGCTTCCGATAGCAGCAGCTTTTGAATGCGCGTGAGCACGGCCACGGAGCGGGTCACCACGACGGCATGTGATCGCGCCGGAAATATCAGAACCATCGCCAGCACGCCGATCAGGCCGCCCAATCCAATCTCGATAATCCTGTCGAGAACGAATTGCTCGACCGGTGCGCCTGCGGGCTCTGTCAGCAGCATGATCGCGGCGGTGACCGGCGCGACCCGCAATTGCGGACGAACCGCAGCGCCCCATACGGTGGCGCCAGTGACAAGCACGAGAGCGATGCCGATACCGAGGGATGTGTTGGAATGAAAGGCCGCCGCCAGCCCGCCAACGACCGCTCCGGCAAGGGTGCCAATCATTCGCTCGGTGGCTGCGCCGAGTGTCCCGCCGATCGAGCCCTGCATCACGATAATTACGGTGAACACGGCCCAATAGCCCTGTTGCAGGCCGAGCGATTTGTAGGCGGCATAAGCCGCGCCAACTGCAATGGTGACACGAACGGTCTGGCGCAGCTCAGAGGCGCGGCGCGTCAGGAATTCGCGGGTCCGGGCGGCGATTGAACTCAAGGCGTGTCCTGCGGCAGCGGCGTGATCCGCCGATCAGGTTAGGCCGCTTGCGGGACGGTCACAACGCCAACCATGTTAGTCTTCGGCGTCCGCCTTGCGGAACGGCCCGGCGTCGGTCAGCTCCCGCACGGTTTCCTGAACGTAGGTCCGTTCACGGGTGAGGTACTCGCGGATGGCGCGGCGCAGCGCCGGATCGGCAATGTAGTGCGCGGAGAAGGTGGTCTGCGGCAGGTAGCCGCGATCAATCTTGTGCTCGCCCTGTGCGCCCGCCTCGACGCGCTTCAATCCGCGCCGGATCGCGAAGTCGATGGCCTGATAGTAACAGACCTCGAAATGCAGGAATGGATGATGTTCGATCGCGCCCCAGTGGCGGCCGAACAGCGTGTCGGAGCCGATGAAGTTGATCGCACCCGCAATCCATTTGCCGTCGCGTTTTGCCATGACCAACAGCACGTCTTTCGCCATGGTTTCGCCGACCATGGTGTAGAACGCGCGGGTGAGATAGGGCCGTCCCCATTTGCGGGAGCCCGTCTCCATATAGAATTCGAAGAATGCATCCCACGCATCCGTTGTGATGTCGCTGCCGGTGAGGGGATGAATGGTGATGCCGTTCGCAAGGGCATCGCGGCGCTCGCGGCGGATCGCCTTGCGATGGCGCGACGCCAGAGTGGCGAGGAAATCCTCGAACGTCCCGTAGCCTTTATTGCGCCAGTGGAATTGCTGGTCGGTGCGTTGCAGGAATCCTTGTTTAGCGAGGAACGCCCATTCGTCTTCCTGGGCGAAGGTGACGTGGACGGACGATGCATGCGTCGCGCCGCACAGCGCGATCAGCCCGGCGGCGAGAGTTTCGCGCACGCGTGTCGCGTGGTCGCCCGGGCGTACGAGCATGCGGGGCCCCGTGGCCGGCGTGAACGGAACGGTGGCTTGCAGTTTCGGGTAGTAACTTCCACCCGCATGTGCGTAGGCGTCCGCCCAGCCGTGGTCGAACACGTACTCGCCCTGCGAATGATTTTTCAGATAGCACGGCACGATGCCCGCAACCTGGCCCGCGATGCGTGCCACCAGGTGGCGCGGCGCCCAGCCGGTCCGTGCGATGGCAGATCCCGACGTTTCCAGCGCGGTAAAAAAGGCGTGTGAGACAAAGGGATTGTACGCACCATCCGTGTTGGCGCAGGCGTTCCATTCGTCGGCCGGGATCTGGCCGATCGATGACACTGCTTCAAGGGTAATCTCGCCGAGATCCGTCAAGGGGAAGGCGCACCGTGGCCGTGAGAAAAACCGAAAACGTTCAGGAGTATAGATCGGTTCTTGCGCGGATGACTTCAAGTATCTGGCAACGCGCCTTTCGGCTTACTCCGGGATGAAACCCTCGAATGTCATCTGGTCGGCGTATCGCGCGGTGAGTGCGCGCTGTTCCGGCGTTCGCACAGTCCATGTGATGAGCGCGCAACCGAAGATATTGCGCGCAATCCACGGCGCCGGCGCCGGCAGATCGTCCACCCGATAGCTGACGAAATGCGGTTGGGTGCGGAAGGCATGGCGCAAGCCGGTCATCTCGCGAATTTTCGAGGCAGATAACTGCTTCCATTCCCCATCGGTGTAATGACGTTCTGCGACAATGCCGCGCGGCAGGTCCGGCATCAGGTCGCGGATCGCGGTGACCTGATCGGGATCGAACGACATAGCCGCCACGGGTCCGCTGTAGGAAGCCAGCACTTCCGCCATCCGTATCACTAGCCGCCGGTCGCCGTTGAACCGGCTTTTTATCTCCAGCACCAGCGGTACGCGTCCCGCGACGCGCGTGCAGAGTTCGCCGAGCGTCATCATGTGGTCAGATGTGTGCTTGAACCCGACCTGCTTGAGTTGCTCCGCCGTCAGCGAAAGCAACTCGTCCGTCCCCTGTGTGAGTCGGCCGAGCGCGTAATCGTGATGCACCATCGCTTCGCCGTCAGCGGATGGTTGGAGGTCCACCTCGATGGCGAAGTTGCCGGCGATGGCAGCATCGAACGCCGAGGGCATGTTTTCAATGATGCCGCGCGCACGATCGTGCAGGCCGCGATGGGCGATCGGCCGCGCCGTCAGCCAGCCGGGTGCGCGCGCAGTCATTGGTGTCAGGAAACTTCGAAGATGCCTTCGACTTCGACGGCCGCGTCCGAGGGAAGGGCAGCCACGCCGACGGTGGTGCGCGCATGCCGGCCTTTGTCGCCGAATGCAGCCACCATCAGATCCGATGCGCCGTTAAGGACCTTCGGCCCCTCAAGAAAATCCGGCGTCGCATTGACGAAGCCGCCGAGGCGGACGACGCGCGCCACCTTGTCGAGATCGCCGAGCGCCATCTTGACCTGCGCCAGCAGGTTGATGGCGCAGGCGCGTGCGGCGGCAGCGCCTTGTTCGGTGGTTACGCTGGCCCCAAGCTTGCCCTTTGCGATCAGCTTGCCTTCAGGGGTGTTGCAGACCTGGCCGGAGACGAACAGCAGATTTCCGGTGCGTACGAATCCGACGTAGTTCGCCACAGGCGGATTTGGCTCATGCAACACGATGCCCAACTCGCCCAACTTCTGCTCAACCGTTCCCGCCATGTCAGTCCCCGATGTTTTCTGATGTTTGCCCGCAGACGATGTTCGACATTGCCAAAGAACGGGCGAGTCATATTTCGCCTATCGTGCCGTCACATGCAAGCTCCGCAATTTATCAGCGGCAGCTAGGGCTATGCCGCCCGGGCATGTCCATGGTTCTCGCAAGCCGTAACTTCGATTGTGACATGGCTCAGGTTACGAAGCGCCGCCAGGCGTTCGCGGTAAACGGTGACCGCCTGCGGCCGGTCGGTGACAATCGAGACGATGACAGCCCGATGGCCGGGGCCGATCTGCCAGAGATGGAGATCGGAGATTCTGTCTCCGTCAATTTCCATGAGTTGGCGAATCTTGCGCTCCGTACCGTCATCCGGAACGATGTCTATCAACACGGCGCCTGCGTCGCGGATGAGGCTGTAAGCCCAGCTTGCGATCACGCAGGCTCCAACGAAACCGACGACAGGATCGATCCATACCCAATTGAAGGCGCGGGCGGCAAAGAGGCCCCCGATGGCGAGCACCGATGTCGCGGCATCGGCAAGCACATGCATATAGGCGGCTCTAAGATTGTTGTCGCGGTGGTGCCCGTGATGTTCGTGGCCATGATGGTCATTGTCGTGATGATCGTGGGCATGACCGTGATCGCGATGGCCATGATCCTCGCGCAACAGCCACGCAGATACGAGATTGACCGCCAGCCCAACTGCCGCGATCGCGATGGCTTCACCGTAGGCGATCGGGACCGGGTTAGCGACCCGAACCACGCTTTCATAGGCGATAAGGAGGGCGATCATCGCCAGCACGACCGCGCTGGTGAATGCCGCCAGTTCACCGAGCTTGCCGGTGCCGAACGCGAATCGCGGATCGTGTGCATGTTGCCGCGCGTATCGGTACGCCAGCGCGGCGATGCCGATGGCCGCTGCGTGGGTCGACATATGCCAGCCGTCGGCAAGCAGCGCCATCGAACCGAAGATGGTGCCGCCGATGATTTCGGCAACCATCATGGCGACGGTCAGGCCGACGACGAGCCAGGTGCGCCGCTCGTTTCGCGCATGCGCCGCGCCAAGGAAGACGTGGTCGTGCGTCCAGTTTTCAAGAGAATGCGAGTGCATGTTTTCTCCGCGGGGTACGTCCGGACGACCTATTTCGAGTATAGGGCCGGGGTGACTTCGATCTCGAGTCACAACTGCGGGCGGTCGTGGAACCCCCTCAAAAAAGGCTCATTTTTCGCATCAGTTTTGTGAAACTCTGTTGAACGGGGCCGACTGCTGCCCCGTGCAGCGGTTAATATGGCTTTGATTCGAACTCTCAAGGAGACGCCATGCGTCGCGCGCGCCGGATTTCAGGTTGTGGATCACTTGCCCTTCCGTTGCTGTTGTCTGCCGCGTTTCTCGCGCCAGCCACGGGCGCAGCGCTGGCTGCACCCAGCGTTGCCTTTCTCGCGCACCAGGCAGTCTACGATCTGAGCCTGAAGACGTCGCGGGGCAATGCCAGCGTCAGCAACGCAACCGGCCGCATTCTGTACAATTTCGCGGGCAGCGCCTGCGAGGGTTACACCACTGAATTCCGGCAGGTGTCACAGCTCGACGCCGGTGAAAGCAAGACCACGATCAGCGATCTGCGCTCCACCAGTTGGGAAGACGGTGAGGGCAAGAGCTATCGCTTCAAGATCGAAACCCGCATGAATGACGCCGACACGACATCCGTCGATGGCATCGCGGAGCGTGAGGGCACGACCGTCAAGGTCAAGTTGAAGAAACCCAAGGTCAAGACTTTCACCATTGAAGGGGCGGTGTTTCCGACGGAGCAGGTCAAGCTGATCATCGAGGCCGCGCGCGCGGGCAAGTCGCTGCTAGAACTGGTGATCTATGACGGATCGGACGACGGCGAGAAGGTCTACAACACGCTCACGGTGATCGGGCAGCCGATTCCGGGGACGAAAGCGCCCGCGAAGCCGGATGCCACAACCGCCAACGAGAAGTTCAAATCCCAGACGCGGTGGCCAGTCACGGTCAGCTACTACGACCGGGCGACGAAATCCAATTCCGGTGAACAGACGCCGATCTACGCGATGTCGTTCGAATTGTACGAGGACGGCGTCTCCCGCGCACTGTCGCTGGACTACAACGATTTCGTCATCGCGGGCGCGATGGGCAAGATCGACGTCAAGGAAACCAAGCCCTGCAAGTAGGGCGGCGAAGCCGTCAATCCGGTTTTGCCGGTCCGTCATACGCAATCCCGCGCATCACTGCGGTATTGCCGAATTTCTTGCGGACATTGTCCATTGCGCGTTCAGCGTGGGCGGAGCGCCGATCCAGCAGATCCTGATCATCCGCCTCCGCACCGGGCTTGAGCGCGCTGACACCCGCGCCGATCAGCCGGAATGCGGTGCCGTCGATTTCGCGGCTGAGCATTTCGCGCACGGTGGCGAAAATGCGCGTCGCGAGTTGCGTCGGAACCTGAAGCGATTGGGAGCGGGTGCGCTGCCGGAAGTCCGCGGTCTTTAGTTTCAGCGTGATGGTCGAGCCGGAGAGATCGCCGCTCTTGAGGCGCGAGGACACTTTTTCGCACAGCCGCCAGAGGATCTTCTCCAGCGTCGGAAAATCACGGACATCGGATTCCAGCGTGGTTTCGTTTGAAATCGTCTTGGCTCCGCGATCGGCCACGACCTTGCGATCGTCGATACCGCGCGCCAACCGCCACAGCCGCCGTCCTTCGGGGCCGAACTGCTTCATCAGATCGATCTCGTCCGCCCGCTGCAGATCCTTGATGAGGCGGAAGCCGTGCTGCGAGAGCTTTTCCTGCGAGGCGGGGCCGACGCCGTAGATGAATCCGACCGGCCGCTCTGCGAGCATCGCGCGCGCTTCCTCCTGGTCGAGCGCCGCGAAGCCGCGCGGTTTGTCGAGGTCGGATGCAATTTTGGCGAGAAATTTGTTTACGGACAGGCCGACCGAGACGGTGATGCCGATGTCGCGCTCGACCTGGGATGCGAACCGCGCAAGCACCTTGGCTGGCATCATGCCGTGCACCAGTTCAGTGCCGCTCAGGTCGAGAAACGCCTCGTCGATGGAAAGCGGCTCGACCAGCGGCGTTAGTGCCATCATCGCGTGACGAACCTCGCGGCCCACGCGGACATACTTGGCCATATCAGGAGGCACCACGACAGCCGATGGACAAAGGTCCAGCGCCTTGAACATCGGCATGGCCGAGCGCACGCCGTAGGTGCGCGCGATATAACAGGCCGCCGACACCACGCCGCGTTTGCCGCCGCCGATGATGACAGGCTTGTCGGCGATGTCCGGGTTGTCGCGTTTCTCGACGGTTGCATAGAACGCGTCGCAATCGATATGCGCGAGTGTCAGAGTGCCGAGGGTGCGATGGCGGATAAGGCGCGGGGAGCCGCATTCCGTGCAGCGCATCGCCTTCGCTGCTGCGTCCGCCAGGCAGTCGCGGCAAAATCCTGTCAGGTCGGCTGGCGGACGGTCGCTCAAAGCGTCACTCCCAGCGGGGGTCCAGCACCTCGCGCGCGTTGGCGACGGCCTGCGGCGTCAGCTGCGATGCATCGGCAAAGGCTTTCACAGTCGCGTCATCACGCACGATGAAATCGAGTACGCCGGCAAGGAATTTCGGGTCGGCGGCCGAGGTTCGAAGGGTCTGCGGGCCAATACCGCTCTCGGTCAGGAACATCCCTAATCGCTCAGGGTCTGAAGCCAGGAAGGAGAGGGCCTGAATCGCAACAAATTCAGCTACTTCCTGAGGGGTCGATGGGCCTTTTGTCATTGATCGCGTTTGCCTTTCCGTAACTTATCGTCTCTATTTTGAGTCCATCATGCCCGAGTCACGGTGGCGTGGCGAATTCAATGGTTTCAGCACGTACGGGCATTTTGCGGGAATTGGAGGGCCAGGATGGCCAAAACCGTCCTGATCGTGGAAGACAACGAGCTCAATATGAAGCTCTTCCGCGATCTGCTGGAGGCTCATGGGTATCAGACAGTCGGCACGCGTAATGGGGTTGAAGCACTCGATCTCGCCCGCAAGCACCGGCCCGATCTCATTCTCATGGATATCCAGCTTCCCGAGGTTTCCGGTCTCGACGTGACACGCTGGATCAAGGCGGATGTCGAATTGCGCGCGATCCCTGTGGTCGCGGTAACGGCTTTTGCCATGAAGGGCGACGAAGAACGTATCCGCGAAGGCGGGTGCGAGGCGTATTTATCCAAGCCGATTTCGGTTGGAAAGTTTATTGAGACGGTTCGACGGTTTGTCGGCTAGGAGAGTTTGATGTCCGCGCGCGTTCTGGTCGTTGACGATGTTCTCGCCAACGTAAAGCTGCTCGAGGCGCGTCTGTCCGCGGAATATTTTGACGTCGTGACGGCGAATTGCGGCACGCAGGCGCTTGATATCTGCGAGCGCGCGGAATGCGACATCGTGCTGCTCGACGTGATGATGCCGGACATCGACGGATTCGAAGTCTGCCGCCGCCTGAAGTCGAATCCGAAAACCCATTTCATTCCCGTCATCATGGTGACGGCGCTCGACAGTCCATCCGACCGCGTGCGCGGGCTCGACGCCGGCGCCGATGACTTCCTGACAAAGCCGGTGTCCGACGTCGTGATGATCGCACGCGTGCGATCGCTGACGCGGCTGAAGATGATGACCGACGAGTTGCGCATGCGCGCGATCACGTCGCTGGAAATTGGCGTCAACGCCCCCGAGCGCGACGCGGTCGCTGATACCGGCAGGGGTGGGCGCGTGTTGCTGGTCGATGATAGGCCATCGTCCTACGAGCGGCTGGCTCCTGTGCTGGCCACCGAACATAGCGTCGATGTTGAAGCCAACCCGGCCGAAGCGCTATTTCATGCCGCCGATGGCAACTACGATTTGCTGATCGTGTCGCTAGGTCTGGAGAATTTCGACGGGTTGCGGCTTTGCAGCCAGGCGCGTTCGCTGGAGCGGACACGCAGCGTGCCGATTCTCGCCATTGCCGACGCCGACAACAATGCGCGGTTGCTGCGCGGGCTCGAAATCGGCGTCAACGATTACCTGCTGCGTCCGGTGGACAAGAACGAACTGCTGGCGCGCGCACGTACCCAGATCCGCAAGCGCCGCTACACCGATCACCTGCGCGACAACGTGCAGAACTCGATCGAAATGGCGATCACCGATCCGCTGACCGGGCTGCATAACCGCCGCTACATGGAAAGCCATCTTGCGACGCTGGCAGAGCAGGCGGCCATGCGCGCCAAGCCACTGGCACTGATGATGCTGGACATCGACTACTTCAAATCGATCAACGATAACTACGGCCACGATGCGGGCGACGATGTATTGCGCGAGTTTGCCGTGCGAATCCGCAAGTCGATCCGCGGAATCGATCTCGCGTGCCGCTTCGGTGGCGAGGAGTTCGTCATCGTGATGCCGGAGACCGACCTGCATGTGGCGGGGATGGTCGCCGAACGGCTTCGCCGCTCCATCGCCGGGGAACCGTTCGCTATCGAGAAGGGCGCTAAGCGTATCGAGGTGACCATTTCGATCGGCATCTCGACCCTGGAAACCAAGGGCGAGGCGATCAGCGCCGTCCTCAAGCGCGCGGACCAGGCGCTGTACCGCGCCAAGCACGATGGCCGAAACCGCGTGGTCGCTGCCGCGGCCTAACTCGCTTTCGTCCTGTCTTCTTCGGACCCGAAATACGTGCCTGACATGGGGTCGACCCAACCCAGGTGATCGTGAACCTGTTTGACGCCCGCGACATTCTCCGCCGCGACGACAATGGCCTGCCGCGTGCGGTCGTCCGTGATGACGCCGCAGATGTCGACGACACCGTTTCGGACAAAGACCTCCAGTCCGGCTGGCCCCCAATCATGTCGATCGATCTCTGCGAGAATACGGGCGTGGATATGTGCGTCGTCCGCGGTGGGATCGGGGACGTCACGCGTGAGGCCCGCGACAGCGCGGACGAAATTCTGGCGGCTGATGATTCCGGTCAGCTTGTTGCCGTTCATGACGGGGACGCGCTTGACGCGATATTTCTCCATGATGGCGACGACGTCAGAAAGCGGGGTGTCCTCGGTCACGGTTTGAACATCGCGTGTCATGATCTCATCAACGCGGCGTCCGGCGGTCTGGACATACTCCGCAGCCTGATATCCGGGGCCGAGAATGAAATCGAGCCAGCGCGGTCTCTTGCGCTGCGTGCCGATTTCCCGTCGGCGCAATAGATCGCGCTCGGTGACAATACCCACCAGCGCACCTTTCAAATCGACAACAGGAAGGCCGCTCACATGGTTGTCAAGCATGAGCCTTGCAACATCGGTGATCGAATCACCGGGCGCGGCCTTGATGACTTTGCGGGTCATGATGTGATGCGCTCTCATAAGATCACCTGTGCGCTCTGATGGGACCGATGTGGCCCGAACGGGCACTCACGAATTCAGTCTGACCGCTTCTCGTCTGAACACCTTGATTCACATCAAGTGCAGCAATAGTGCCGCAGGCTTTCACGGATGGGAGCCATATCAAGCCGGCAGATCCCGCCACCAGTTAGGCTCGGTCAAAAGGAGATCATCATGGCCATCAGGGATTTCTTGCTTCCGCTTGTCAGCTATCCGAAGCCGACAACAAAGGCTGCAATCGAGTCGGTGTTCCGCCTGAGCGAGAGTCTTTTGTCGTCAGGAAACCGGAGCGGAAATCATTCGACGATTACGCAGCGCGTTTCGGCGGTGGTGTATGAGGTCGAAATTGAAATGGGCCTTTACTTCGAAGGCGCGCACATGGGGGAGTTTCTCGAACGGGAAGCAAGAAAGAGCGCAGTCAATGCGCAACAGCTCGTCCATAGTTTCGAGGAGGTCGCCGCCCGCCATAATGTGATGCATCGCTGTCGCTTGGAGCGCAGGGCGCCTTATGACATGACGCGGAACTTGGTGGAGTCGGCGCGGCTGCATCATGTCACCGTTCAGCCGCTCAGGAAGGATACCGAAGACCAGCTTGATCTCGCCGAACAGATCATCTTCGAGTCGGGCCGCCCGGTTCTGATTTTTCCGGAGGAGCCGGTGCGGCCGCTGGCGACGGCAATCCTGACCGTTGCCGTTGCGTGGGACGGAAGTCGTCAGGCCGCGCGCGCCGTGGCCGATGCGTTGCCGTTTCTGCGGCGTGCAAAGACGGTGAGGGCGTTCACGGCGACGGACGACAAGCCGCTGTCATCCGCCCAGGCGCAGCAATTCGTGGAGTACCTGGCAGGCTTTGGAATTGAAGCCATCCATGAAGACGTCAAGAAAACCGATCAGCATTCAATCGGCAGTTTCCTGGAGGCCTATGTTGTGTCCCGTGGCATCGACCTTCTGGTCATGGGCGCTTACGGCCACTCCAGACTGCGCGAATTCATTCTGGGCGGAGCCACGCGATCGATTCTCGCGAATCCGCCGTGCTGGGTCCTGCTATCCCACTGATGGCGGGGCAGTGCTCGGCCAGAGAGGACCGCCAAAAACGAAAAACGGGGCCGAAAGGCCCCGTTTTCGTGCATAAGTAATTGAAATACTTACTTGATCTTGGCTTCGCGGAACTCGACGTGCTTTTTCGCGACCGGATCGTACTTCTTCTTCACGAGCTTGTCGGTCATCGTGCGGGAGTTCTTCTTGGCGACGTAATAGAAGCCGGTATCCGCGCTGGAAACGAGCTTGACCTTGATGGTGACCGCTTTGGCCATGTTCAGAACCTCGAATGTCAGGAATCACGCGCAGACCCGACAAATCGAGCTGCATTTGGGGCGCAACCTAGCTTCGAACGCCCCAAAGTCAAGGTTTTAGGGCGCAATATTCCGAAAAGCGGATACCCCGGATTTCGCCCCGCGAAGGGCCTCGGTTCGACGGGCCTGAAGGGCTATTCAGCCGCGTTCAAAGCCCCGGCAGGCTCGAAAAGCCGGTTTTTGGGCTATGGCAGGCCGAGATTTTCGCGGAGCGTGGGGCCTTCGTAGTCCTTGCGGAAGATGCCACGCCGCTGCAGTTCCGGAACCACCAGGTCGGCGAAATCGTCCAGCCCCTGCGGGAGGGCAGTTTTCCCGACGGGTTATCCGCCCTTGAAATCCTGCGGCGAGAAACTGAGATCGAGCATGCGCCACTGATCGTAGCGATCAGCCGGCAGCATGGCGTACGGCTGGCACTTGTCCAGCGCATCCATCGCACTGCGCATCAGAGCTGGACCTTTTTCCGATGCACTGGCTTCGATCAGAAGCGGTTCCGACGCGAGCTTGCCGTCACGTTGAAACGCCACGCGCAGCACGATCCGGACATTGTCGGAAGGCGTCACCGATTTCGGCAGGATCGAACAACTCTTGAGATGGGCGCGTAGAGCTGCGGCATCCTCGCTGGAAATATTCGCCTTTGCCGTCGCCTTGGCGTCGAAGTCGCCGGCTGCTCCGGCGTCCGGCAGGGTGAACATCATGCCGAACTTGCTTGTGATGTCGGGGGCCGCCACCGGCACTTCCTGCTGAGGCTGTGCCGGGGGGTGTTGTTGGGGCTGCGCCTGCTGCTGAGGTTGTGCCTGCGGTTGAGGCTGCTCTGGTTCGGCGGGCTGCTGCTTGAGCGCCGCCTGCTGCGAATCCTGCTTTGGCTTTGAGGGCGGAGCGGGGGCAGGTTTTACGGATTGTTCCGGCGCCGCTTGTTGCGGCGTTTCCTGCGCAGCCTGCTTTCTTTCCGCAGCAGCCTGTTCCTGATCTTTGTTCGAAAGCGTCGGGAAGTCGTAGTTATCAGGTTCCTTTGGAAGCGGCGGCACTTCCTCGGGCGTGACGATATCGACGGTAATGGCTTCCGCGGTCGTCGGGTCGAACGGGCGCACACCCGCGAGCACAAGACACGCTGTCAGGGCCGCAACATGTGCGGCGACCGATATGGCGGCGCCGGTACGCATACAATTGTGGTTCGCTCATCCCTGGCGGGCGTTCCGCCGCCGTCGGTGGCCAGCATATCAGCCCGCGCGGGGGCTTGAAACCGCAACTCCCCGCTTTGGTCAGGTGTCTGTCAGCACCGAGGCAATCATTGCGCCGACCGCCATGTCGTCCTGTTGCCCGAAGCCGTGATGATACACGGTGCCGTTCCGGCGGATCAGGATCATGGTCGGGGTTCCGCGCATGCCATAATTGGCCATTGTCACGGGAATCGGCGTGTCTTCGCCGGGTGTGTCCACACCGATCGGGAAGGTGAGCTTGTTCTCGTGAACGAACGCCTTCAATGACACCGGTTTCATGGCTTCGTGGTGCTCGAAGACGGTATGCAGACCGATGACCTGCAAGTCCGTGTTCCTGAACATGTCGTGCGCGCGTTGAGTTTGCGGCGTCCCGTGCGATACGCAGCCGGGACAGAGCATCTGAAAGGCGTGGATCAGAACGGGGCGCCCGCGAAGACCTGCAAGCGTGAGCGGCGTGGCTGCGTTGAGCCATTCCGAGACCGACAGTTCAGGTGCAATGGCGGTCGTCATGACAACGTCAGGCCTCTGCAATCACGGCGCTGATGCAGGAGGACTGTTCCACCGGAGGCAGAATCAGATGACGTCCCGCTGCATCTTGCCGTCGTAGAAGTGGAAAAACGGCACCTCCGCCGCATGCGATAGCGGGCCCAGTGCGAGGCGCTTGTCCAGTTCGCGCAGCACCATCTTCGTCATTTGATGAAGATCCGCGAGAGACAGCGAACCAAGCTCGACCCACACAAGCTCAACAAGTTCGGCATCGGCATGGACGACGCCTTCAACCCGGTGCGCGATCGACGATGCGTCGGCGGTAAAAAACCGTGTGTCGAACCGCCGGACCCGGCCGGGCGGAGTGATGGCGCGGGCGATCAGGAACAGTCCGGACGGGTCGGGCAGCAGCCCGGCGTCGGCGAACGGCCTCCACTCGCCGGTGAGCTTCGCCGCTGCGCCGTTCATACGCGCGACTTGCCGTCCCAGACAAAGCCCGGTTTCCTCGCAGGCTTCGCGAATGGCTGCGACGGCCAGCGCCCGAGCCCGAGCTGGCGCGATCTTCGGGCTGCCGCCGGTCAGTTTCTTTTCCAGAGCCTTCGGAATGTCCGCCGCGACCGGAACGCGGTTATCGGTGGCATCGACACGTCCGCCGGGGAACACGAACTTGCCCGGCATGAAGATGACCTTGTCATGCCGTTTGCCGACCAGAACCTTGGGCACACTTCCGCTGCGATCAACGAGAATCAGCGTCGCGGCATCTTTCGGGCGGCGGTAAGGATGACTGTCGTCTTCCTTCTCTTCTTTCTCAGGCTCGCTCATTTCACCAGCTTCGCAATGGTGCCTTCCTCGACGCCCTCGGGCCGGCTTTCGTCAAAGCCATGCATGCGGAACGCCCACTGCAATCCTACCACTGCACCCTTGACCGGCTGCAACAGCAACAGCGACGAGACCAGCGTGAAGGGCAAGTAGAACGCCAGTTGCAGCAGCATCGATGGCGCGTAGTTGGTCTCGATCCAGAGCGCAATGGGCACAATGATGTGCCCGACGATGACGATCACGAGATAGGCGGGCAGATCGTCGGCGCGGTGATGGCTCAGGTTCTCTCCGCAGGCCGGGCACTTGTCGGCCACTTTCAGGAAGGCGCGAAAGATCTTGCCTTCGCCACAGCTCGGGCAGCGGCAGCGTAAGCCGCGGGCCATCGCCTGCCAGAGATCGCGCTTGGGCAGCGATTGAGATGTCGATGTCCACGTCGCGGCGGGCATTGTGCGGCTTTCCATAACGGCTCCTTTGAAAGGCACTAGCCCTTCTTGTTCGATTTGCGCGCCTTGCGGGAAGGCTTGCGCGATTTCTTTCCGTCCTTCTTGTCGCGGCCTGGCCGAGTCTTGCCGCCTGTGTGCGGCTTACCGGCGCGGCTATCGCGCATGCGGCCACCGCGCGGAGCAGTCCGTCCTTCGGACAGCAATTCGAACCGCAGCGCGCCAGCCACCGGGGCAGCTTCTACCAGACGAACCTGCACGACGTCACCCAATCGATGCATGGCACCGCTGCGCGATCCGATCAGGGCGTGGCGGGTCTCGTCGTAGTTGTAATACTCACTTCCGAGCGTGCGCACGGGAATGAGGCCATCGGCGCCCGTATCGGTCAGTTTTACGAACAGTCCTGCACGGGTGACGCCGGAGATTCGCCCTTCGAACGTCGCGCCGATGCGATCTGCAAGGAAATGCGCGATCAGCCGGTCGGCGGTCTCGCGTTCGGCTTTCATCGCGCGGCGCTCAGTGAGCGAAATTGCCGCAGCCACCTCGCTCAGTGTTTCAAACGTCTCGGTGTCGGGCAGCGCGCCTTCGCCAAGTCCGAGTGCGCGGATCAGCGCGCGATGCACGATAAGATCTGCGTATCGCCGGATAGGCGATGTGAAATGAGCGTAACGCCTGAGATTCAGGCCGAAGTGGCCGTAATTGTCCGCCGAGTACTCCGCCTGCGCTTGCGAGCGCAGCACCACCTCGTTCACCAGCGGCTCCGAGTCGTGGCCTTTGACATGGGCAAGCACGCGGTTGAACAGCGTCGGGCGCAATGCGCCCGTCTTCGCAAAGGAGATGTCGAGGGTTTTCAGGAATTCCTGAAGGTTGTGAACCTTCTCCACCGTCGGCTCGTCATGCACGCGATAGATCAACGGCAGCGCTTTCTTCTCGAGCGTTTCCGCCGCCGCGACGTTGGCGAGAATCATGAACTCTTCGATCAGCCGGTGGGCGTCGAGTCGTTCCGGCGTCACCACGCGGTCCACCGTGCCGTCGGCTTTCAGGAGAATCTTGCGCTCCGGCAAATNGATCGAGGGGATCGCGCTCGTCGCGCGCACGCTTCACCAGCGCGTAGGCGTCATAGAGCGGCTTCAGGATTGGATCGAGCAGGGGGCCGGCGGTGTCGTCGGGGCGCCCATCGACGGCGGCCTGCGCCTGCGCATAGTTCAGTTTTGCGGCCGACCGCATCAGCACGCGATGGAAGGTATGCGAGCGTTTGCGGCCGTCCTTGTCGATCACCATGCGCACGGCGAGAGCGCCGCGGGGCTCGCCGGGCTTCAGCGAGCACAAATCGTTGGAGATGCGCTCGGGCAGCATCGGCACCACGCGGTCTGGGAAGTAGACCGAATTACCGCGCTTGAGCGCCTCGCGGTCGAGCGGCGATTGCGGGCGCACGTAGAACGCGACATCGGCGATGGCAACGTTGACGATGTAGCCGCCCTTGTTGCTCGGGTCGCTGTCCAATTCCGCGTGGACCGCATCGTCGTGGTCCTTCGCATCCGGTGGATCGATGGTGACGAGCGGCACATTGCGCCAGTCCTCGCGTCCCGCAAGCGTTGCGGGCTTGGCAGCTTCGGATTCCCGGATGACGTCGGCGGGAAATTCCTGCGGAATTTCGTGTGCGTGGATCGCGATCAGGCTCACAGCCTTCTCGGTCTTGAGCGAGCCGAGGCGTTCCTTCACCCGGCCGGATGGCAGTCCGTAACCGCGCGAGCGCATCAGTTCGACACTGACCAGATCACCGTCCTGCGCACCGTTTGCGTCGGCGGCAGTGATCGCCAGTTCGCGGCCGACCTGCTTCTTGTCGATCGGGATCAGGCGTCCGTCGCCATTCGGCAGCGTACGGAAAATTCCGAGCACGCGGTTTCTGGCTTTGTCGAGCAGCTTGATGACACGGCCGCGATAGGTTTTTTCATGCTTGTTGTCGGGCTTCTCGATCCGCAGCAGCGCACGGTCGCCGACGCCCGCAGCGGTACCGGATGCGGCCTTGCGCGGGACATGGATGCGGATGACCGGGGCAGGGCCGTCTGTTTCTTCAAGCCATTCGGCCGGGGAAGCAATCAACTCGCCGTCGCTGTCGCGGCCCGTGATGTCTGCAACAATGGTTGGGGGAAGAGCCTTGACCTCGTGGACCTTCTTGCCCTGCTTGGCGATCAGTCCTTCGTCGGCGAGTTCGCGCAGAATGCGCCGCAGCGCCGCGCGGGATTCGTTCTTCAATCCAAAATGCCGCGCCAGTTCGCGTGTCCCGGCTTCACCAGGTTGCGCCTTGACGAACGCAACAATGCTCTCTCTGTCGGGAAAGGCAGTTGTCGCGTCGCTTTTCTTTTTCATTATCCGCGTGCTTTACCGGCGCTCTTCTTTTCCGCGATCTTGGCGACCTTGGCCGCCGCGACCTTCGCGACTTCCGCCTTGGCCTTTGCATCCTTCAGCGAGACGGGTTCGGCTGCGGCTTTCTTTGGCGCAGCCTTTTTCGCGGCGACCTTTTTCTTGGCGGCAGGCTTCTTCGCAGGCGCCTCGGATTCGGCGGCACCGTTTGTGGCGGTAGCGACCTTCGCGGGCTTTTTCGCAGCCTTCTTGGCCGCGCGCTTCGGCTTGCCGCCGCCCTTGGCCGCGCGCTCCTCGATCAGCGCGATGGCTTCCGGCAGCGTGATGGTCTCCGGCGTCTTGTCGCTCGGGATGGTGGCATTGATGCCGTCGATGGTCACGTAGGCGCCGTAACGGCCGCTCTTGACCATGATGGTGCCGCCGCGTGCGGGATACTCGCCGAGCGGCTTGCCCGGATCGGCGCCGAAACGGCGGCTCGGCCCCTTGGCGACCTTCTCCGCGATCAGCGTCACAGCCCGGTTGAGACCAACGGTGTAAACCTCATCGCCTGCTTCAAGGCTTGCATAGGTCTTGCCGTGGCGCACGAACGGACCGAAACGTCCGATGCCGGCGGTAATCACTTCGCCGTCCTCCGGATGCGGTCCGATATCGCGCGGCAGCGACAGCAACTTCAGCGCAAGTTCGAGTTCAACGTCGGCGGGCGACATGTTTTTCGGAATGCCCGCGCGCTTCGGCTTTTCGTCCTCGCCGTAGTCCTTAGGCTCGCCGAGCTGGATATATGGGCCGAAACGTCCGGCCTTGACAGCAACTTCAAGGCCAGACACCGGATCCTTGCCCAGCGGGCGATCGCTCGATCCGCTCGACGCGGCGAGAGGCCGTGTGTAGCGGCATTCGGGATAGTTCGAGCAGCCGACGAAAGCGCCGAACTTGCCGGCCTTCAGATTGAGCTTGCCGTTGCCGCAGCTCGGGCACTGGCGGGGATCGCCGCCATCAGCACGCGGCTCGTAAATATGTTCGCCGAGCATCGCGTCGAGCACGTCGAGCACTTCGGTGACGCGGACGTCCTTGATATCGTTGACGGCGCCGATGAAGTCCTTCCAGAAATCCGCCAGCACCTTCTTCCACGAGATTTCATTGTTTGAAATCTTGTCGAGCTTTTCTTCGAGATCTGCGGTGAAATCGAATTCCACATAGCGCGCGAAGTAATTCTCAAGGAAGGCCACGACGACGCGGCCCTTGTCCTCGCCGTGCAGACGCTTCTTCTCGAGCTTCACATAGCCGCGATCCTTCAGCACCTGAATGATCGACGCATAGGTGGAAGGGCGGCCGATGCCGAGTTCTTCCATGCGCTTCACGAGCGAGGCTTCCGAGAAACGCGGCGGCGGTTCGGTGAAATGCTGGGTGACGTTGAGGCTTTCGCGCTTAAGCGCTTCGCCCTGGTTAATCACCGGGAGGCGCTTGCTGTCTTCGTCCTCGGGATCGTCGTCGCGGCCTTCCTGATAAACGGCGAGGAAGCCGTCGAACTTCACGACCTGACCCGTGGCGCGCAATTCAAGCACGCGCGCGCCGGCCTTCGCCGTAATATCGACGGTGGTGCGCTCCATCTCGGCGGATTCCATCTGGCTCGCGACCGTGCGCATCCAGATCAATTCGTAAAGCCGGGCCTGATCGTTATCGAGCCTTGCCTTCAGCGATGAAGGACGGCGCGACAGGTCGGTCGGGCGGATAGCTTCGTGTGCTTCCTGTGCGTTCTTTGCCTTGGATGTGTACTGGCGCGGGGAATCCGGAACGTAAGCCTTGCCGTAGTCCTCGCCGATCACCTTGCGGGCCTGTGTGATGGCAGACGGATCGATCTGCACGCCGTCGGTACGCATATAAGTAATGAGACCGGTGGTTTCGCCGCCGATGTCGATGCCTTCGTACAGACGCTGGGCGATGCGCATGGTGTGCGCAGGCGCAAAGCCGAGCTTGCGGCTGGCTTCCTGTTGCAGCGTCGATGTCGTGAACGGGGACTGCGGATTACGGCGCGCCGGCTTGGCTTCCACCGCGGAGACGGTGAAATTCGCGGCTTCGATCGCCTTTTTGAAATCCTCGGCTTCCGCGCCGGTGCCGATATCGAGGCGCTGCAGCTTCTTGCCGTCGGCTCCGACGAGGCGCGCCTCGAAGGATTCACCGCGAGGAGTCGCCAGCGTGGTCAGCAGCGACCAGTATTCGCGCGGGACAAATTTTTCGATCTCGAGTTCGCGGTCGCAGACCAGCCGCAATGCGACGGACTGCACCCGGCCAGCGGAACGCGCGCCGGGCAGCTTGCGCCAGAGAACAGGGGAGAGGGTGAACCCCACCAGATAGTCGAGCGCGCGGCGCGCCAGATAGGCGTCGACCAGCGCGCCGTCGATCTCGCGCGGATTCTTCATGGCCTCGGTGACGGCCTGCTTGGTGATGGCGTTGAAGACCACGCGCTCGATCTTCTGGTCCTTGAGCGCGCGCTTCTGTTTCATGATCTCCAGGACATGCCAGGAGATTGCCTCGCCTTCGCGATCAGGGTCGGTTGCGAGGATCAGCTTGTCCGCGCCCTTAAGTGCCTTGGCGATATCGTTGAGGCGGCCAGCCGCCTTGGGATCGTTTTCCCAGATCATCTGGAAATTGGCGTCCGGATCGACCGATCCATTCTTGGCCGGAAGGTCGCGGACATGGCCGTACGAGGCCAGAACCTCGTAGCCCGAGCCCAAATACTTGTTGATCGTCTTGGCCTTCGCAGGCGACTCGACAATGACGAGATTCATTTGATTCCAATAACTTATAGGGGATACGCGGGCCGGAATCGCAAGATTCCATCAGGCTGGCTTGCCCGATACATGGGTAAAAGGTGGTCCGCTGTCAAATCGGGATCTGGTGAGGAGACCTGTTTTGAAGTCGAAATGCTCGTATAGGTTGTATGTAATGCATACTTGTGGTTGCGCTCCATATGCGTGTACAATTGTAAAATACACTTAAATGGACAAATTCCCTTGGTTTGGAAGGGGGCCGGATGGCCGCTCGCGACAGTCACAGTGATGTGTTGCGGACCGATTCACTCGCCAGGGATGGCGGTCCGGTTGAAGCGGCAAGCGTCATTTCGGAGGCTGTTGCGGAACTGGCGCAGCTCTCGCGCCGCCACCGCCTCGACATGCTGGCGCACCTGCTCGACATGGCGCGGCTCGAAGCGGATGAATTCGTCAGGCAGCGGCTCACGCCCGGCAAATTCTAGGCCAACGCCGGAGCCACGACCTTCGTGTCCGCTTGGTCCAGTGCGCGGCCGTCATGGGCGAGGATCCGCAACTTGCCGAGCGGTAATCCGTCCCTTCGATCGACCAACGAACTGCGAGTTTCGCTTGGTTTAAAGGCGTATTCTTCACCCCACTGCCGCAAGGCGACCAGTACCGGAAACAGCGCACGCGCCTTCGCTGTCGGCACATAATCCTGATAAGCGCTGCCGTCCGATGCCGGCTGCACCTCGAGAATGCCTTGCGACACCAGAGAGCGCAGCCGCACGGTCAGGATGTTCTTCGCAACTCCAAGATTCTTCTGAAACTGGCTGAAGCGCCGCGCGCCGATAAGCGCATCGCGGATGATCAGCAGCGACCACCAGTCGCCGATGGCGTCCAGCGTCCGCGCGATAGGGCACAGATCGCCCTGAAGACTCTTGCGTTTCACGGCCTGACCTCCGTTCACGAGATTGTGGTTGCATTATAGAACCAGAGGTCCTATTCAGCAAGTGTAGTTTCATTATGAAACCAGAAACCAAGTCGATCAAAACAGGAGCGTTCCATGAGGCTAAAGGGCAAAACGGCACTCATCACGGGCGGCAACAGCGGTATCGGCCTCGCCACGGCGAAGCTTTTCGTAGCCGAAGGGGCCCATGTGGCGATCACGGGGCGGGATCAGGCCAGACTCGATTCCGCAATGGCGGAACTGGGGCCAAACGGTTTCGGCATCAAAGCCGACGCCACCGATGTCGCGCAGCTCGAAGGTGCAGTCGCGCAGGCGGTGAAGAAGTTCGGCAAGCTCGACATCGTGTTTGCCAATGCGGGCATCGCCGGCAACACGCCGGTCGGCGGCACCACGCTCGCGGCGTTCGAGAACGTCATCAAGACCAATCTCACCGCCGTGTTCTTCACGGTGCAGGCGGCAGTCGCGCACCTCAACGACAACGGGTCGATCATTCTCAACGGCTCGGTGATTTCGGTACTCGGCAATCCCGGCTACTCGGCTTATGCGGCGACCAAGGCCGGCGTGCGCGCGATGGCGCGCGTGATGGCGTCCGAACTTTCGCCGCGCGGCATCCGCGTCAACGTGGTCTCGCCCGGCGGCACGCGCACGCCGATCTGGGGGCCAGGTATCGCGACGCCTGAAGCCGAGAAGATGCTCGAAAAGCGCATCTCCGCCAGCACGCCGCTCGGACGGATGGGCGAGGTCGACCACATCTCGAAGACCGTGCTGTTCCTCGCGTCGGACGACGCGGCGCATGTGCAGGGGCAGGAGATCTTCGTCGATGGCGGTTCGATGGCATCTCCCGCCGGCGCGCCGATCTATCGGGGATGATAAGGTTACAGGTGCCATTCCGGGGCGTGCGTGAAACGCGCGAATCCGGAATCTCGTCGAATTCCTCATTTGTCACATCGAGATTCCGGATCGACCGCGCTTTGCACGGTCATCCGGAATAACGGCCTTTCTCTAGAGCAATGAGACGATCCCGCCGCCGTGACGTTCCAGCCGTCCTGCCAGTTCAAGCTCGAGCAGGACGGTGCGCACCACGGCGGGCGACACATCCGTCATGCGGATGAGATCGTCGATGCCGATGGGCGAAGGACCGAGCAGGTTGAGAATACGTGCGCGGTCACTGGCGGCGGGCTCGTCGTCCATTGGCCGGCCGTCTTCGGGCTCGCTCATCGGCAACTCGACTGGACGGCCCATGATCGGCTGAACCGCGTTGATGACGTCGGCGGCTTCTGTCACCAGCGTCGCGCCCTGTTTGATCAGGTCGTTTGTCCCCGCTGCCCGCGGATCGAGCGGAGAGCCGGGCACGGCGAACACCTCGCGGCCCTGTTCATTGGCGAAGCGCGCG